>CAKNXH010002085.1:43561-66818 GCA_932178445.1 Andricus quercusramuli | reverse complement strand
TATATATATATATATATATATATATATATATATTAGTTTTTTATATTATATAAAATTATAAGAATAAATAATCATGTTTTTCACATTTTGCTATCATACTGTAATTTATCAGCTTTTTCACAATTTCAGAGAGATGAGAAAATAAATCTGTGGACAAATACTTACAATATCTTAATAATTTACCAAATGAACATATGGTATTTTCGGTACCGGTGAAAAAATGGTCGGCATCGCTAACTCAAAAATTACCGCTACTGACAAAAAATATAGATGTTCTAAGATTTCGAAAAAATTAGATTTTTAAGATTAATGGGAAAATTTTTAATGTTTTTGTAGTTTGAAAAATGAATCTTAAGCAAAAATTGAAAATGATTCCAACACATTTCAAATGATTTTTCATTGTAAAAAATCACTTTTTTAGGAACATTTGAAGAACTTCAAAAAATTTTGGAAAATGTCGAAAAAACCGTTGAGGATTTTAAAGAAACTTTTTTATCCTGAAATATTTTATAAAAAATTTAAGAAAAGTTGCAATTATTTCAAAATATATCCAGAAGTTTTGAAAGAATTTCAAAGTCTTAAGACAATAAAAAAAATTTCTTGTGATTCCAGGGAAAATTTGTAATTTTTTTTTCACAAGGTTTCAAAACATTTTAAAAGATTTACAAACTTGTCAAAAAAAAATTAAGTAGATTTGAAGTCAATTTTAATAATTTTGCAGATTAAAAAAACGAATTAAATATTAATTATTTTAGTTAAATATTTATCTCTTGTTGGAAATTTAACTATTTTATTGAAAATTTATGTATGTTGTTGAAGATTCGTCTTTTTTTCATAGAAAATTAATCTTCTTGGTTGAAAATTATTTTTCTATGATGGAATAAACTGTTTTTAATTTAAAATTAGAATCTTTTTTGAATGAAATATCAACAATCACATTTTTCGCGCAGAAGTAATTTTTTTAATCTATTTTTTTTTTTTTTTGGAAATGTAACTTTTTTGTCAAAACTTCATGCATTGTGTTGAAAATTCGTCGGTTAGCCAAAAAAATAATCCTTCAGGTTAAAAATTCATCTTTTAGGTTGAAAATTCATGTTTTTTGTTAAGCGATTCAACTACTTTGTTTAAAATTCGTGTTCTTTTACGAATTTATCTGTTCTTGTTTTAAAATTAAAACCTGTTCTGATTGAAATATCAACTAATAAATTTGTTGAGAATTCTACTGTTTTGGTCGAAAATTCAACTACTTGATTAAAAGTTGAACTTGGTTGAGGTTTATCTCTTTATTGAAGGTGCAACTATTTAATTGCAAAATTCGACTGTTTTTTAATGAATTCTACTGTTTTTAATTTAAAATTATGATCTTTTTTTGACATATTTCGTTGAGAATCAAGCTTTTTTGGTTAAAAGCTCAACTGCTTGGTTAAAAGTTGAACTACTCTTTGAAAAATTCATTTTTTTGGTCGAAGATTCAACTTTTTTGATTGAAAATCATCTTTTATGTTGAAATTATGATTTAATACATGTGAAATCTTACAAAATTTTTCCGAATTTTCTCAGGATTATTCGGAAAATTAAATTTATATGACTTTGAAACCAAATAATCAAATAAACTTGAAAAATGGTTAAAGTCGATATGGACAAGGGTGATACTAAATTACAAAGTTATTCTTTGCCTAATAATATGAATAAAATAATGAAGATGTCAGATTTTTGAGAAAAGAAACAACGGATTTTCCTTTCTGAAAAAAATTCAACAAAAGGTACATAATGAAAAAAAATTTTAAACAAAAGACCAAATGAATTAAGAATCGGAATCTTCGAATATCATATCAGTTAAAAAAAAAGAAAATTAAAAAAAATCATTTTATTAAAGAAATAATTAATGACAGCCACCATTTTTCTTCAAATAATAAGAGATATCATCTTTATGTAGCCACTGAAAAAGTTAATTACTACTTTCTTTTTTATTAAAAAATGTATCTTCATCATACTAACCCCGTTATAACACTTACCCCTATGGACCCCATTCAAAATTTTTATTTTGTATTAAAAATTGTTTTACCCTTGGAATAGATTCATGATTATACTTATTAATAAACTAATTTGAATTTATTGTTATTGCTCACAAAAGATTCTTGAAGATCTGAACAAAAAATCATCATTGATTCTTATGTTTTTCGGAATGAGGAGAAAGACTTTTACATTCTTTGATGATGCTGGATGTGAAGAAATCGGAACCTTTTTCAAGTCTTCTGTAGAAACCTTTGCAATTGTTCATGACGCTGTTTGTTTAATGCTAATGAAATAATTTTAAGGAGAATAATTTCCAAAAATTATTTTTTTCAGACTGGTTAAATGAATAAATATCCATTAGAGGCTTCTCCCAGTATATTCGTTTATATTTTTTAACAACACCTTTCGATTCATTACTGTATCCTCTTCAAGTCATTGTTTAAAAAAGATTGTTGTTCATCTAACGAAAAATCTGCTTGAATTATTACGGTTTTCCAGGTAATAAGCAAGATTTTTTATTCTTCGATGATGCTGAGTGTGTAGAAATCGCAATCTTCTTCAAATCACTTGTAAAAACCTTCGCAGTTGTTCATGGTTGGCAAAGAATAGAAAAGACTTGCTTTTTACTATACGAAAACCGCAATAATCAATGAACATATTTGTTTAGATCTTCAATAACCTTTTGTGAACAATAACTTCAAGAGGAATTCAGATCTGTATCAAAAAGCATCATTAAACAACATCAACAAATAAACGCATATACTGGTAGAAGCCACTAATGAATATTCATTAATCCAGTCTAACCAAAATAGTTTTTTGGAATTATTTTCCTGAAAAAATGTTTGTATTGTTAAACCCTACCTGTAACAATCTGAATGAAAAAATCAGCCCCACTATTGGTCTCTTCTAAACAAGACCTTAAGTGACAAATATATAGAAGCAGGTAATCTGAAACGCCAACGTAACACTCTAACCTTCTCCCTTTTTTCATCTCTATCTCTTTTTTCCTGTTGAATTTGACGTGGGAACTGGCTTTAGGGTTACTCTCTGCAAAAGGGGGTTTGGTTGTTTTTGGGGTTGATTTGAGACCAGAGCCGCCAGGGCGTGTTCGTGGTTTAACATCAAACCGGTGCTCACTTTGACGGCACGTGACCAAGAGGCGATGCTGTTTGTGTAACATAATCATACACCGCCTTTATATACAGATATTAAGCCAAAACACTTTTCCGCCTACATTTTTTCCTATTGTTACATATGTTTTTGTAAAGCATTTAGGAATTGGATATTAAGTGGCCCTTGATGGGAACTAAACTGAGTTTTGGTTCCGAGATTATGAGAGCCGAACTCTTCCGTCGAATCAATGACATGTTGCATATCAACCGAATTTAAATAAAAATAACATTTTTATAGTTCAATTCTATTCACATTAAAAAGGAATATTATAAAATATTTTATTTTAACTGGATATTAGATAATGATAAATTGGAGGCCTTCATTAGTAGAGATTTTAGTTTATTAAGAATAATAAAATATGGAGGCGTTCCGATGTAGTTCCTTATCAAGATGCAAGACCTAAACTTACTAAATTATTCAAAGAAATGAAGAATAATGAAATAATAACAATTGAATGTTACAGTTATCTACACTGTTCAAATGTGAGTGCACCCACATTTTATGGTGTGTCAAACTCAGAGAAACAAAAATATCCTGGCTCACTTATTTTATATTTATCAAAAACAATCTAAAAATATCTACAAAAAATTGTTTGGAAAGCAAAACATCATATTCGAAATAGCTGGGATTAAAAATAAGATTATTGAAATCCAAATCCCTAATGATTTCATAACTATATATGTTGATAATATTTCGATGTATAGAAATATTTCATGTATGTCAATTATAAACTCTATGGATAAGAGATAGGCACAATAAAGAGCACACACATATTTAACGAAAGAAGGCTTCAAAAAGGCTTCAGAATATTGTCTTAAATCATCATATTGTCAATTCAATAATAAATGACATCAACAAACTGTCTATGGGCTCTCCTATATCAACTGCCGCCGCAAATATAATTATGGGAAAATTAAAAAACAAAATCTTAAATGATATAAGTGATTCAAAACCTTATTAGTTTGGGTATATTGACCATACCTTAATCTGTATTTCGGAAAATGAAATTAATGTCACCCTGAATAAAATTGACTAAATAGACCATGAATTATAATTTTCACTCGAAATTTCAAAATTCAATCAAATAAACTTCCTTGATAAAACATTAATTATAGAAAACCATGAAATTATCACAGACTAGAACAGGAAGCTTGTATGGTCAAGTCGTTTTCAAAATCCCGCTTTACATCACCCAATTTACAACAAAATCGAGGTCATCTATATGGCTTGCAAGGAAGGTACTCCAGGTGTCTCTCGCCGATTTTACTTTCTCTGATATATGTTGTAGTAGGGTGGTCCAAAAATTCGGCTTCCGATTTTTGGTGATAAAACCCCTCCATTTTGTTCGTTTTCCGGAAAAAGAAATTCCGTAATTTTTTTTTTTTCAACGTTAACCCGTACTTGTTATACATTTTTTGTCAATTAAAGTATTGCCACCTCTTGAGGAGTATTTAAGGAATAATTTCCACCCAATAGCTTTTAATTTTGACACACCTGAACCCCTTTAATTGTGCCCGGAAAATGCCCCAAAAAATGCAAAATAGCAGTTTTCTATCAAATTCATGCTAAAGACGGTATTTTTGAAAAACTATTCAACATGAATTATTTTTAATCGATAAGTGACGAGTTGTAAACTATATTTTGAATAATTTTAAATTGTTTAAACAATTAGTATTGGTTTAAACAATTTTTTCCCCCTGTAAATCGTGAAAAATTATTATCTTTCGGAATAAATCGTACAAAGTTGATGAATTTCAAGAGCAGTAGTTCTTGTTTAACTTACTTGGTAATTATTTAAACAATTTTAATTTGTTTAAACAATTTTTTCTCCATAAAATCGTAAAAATTTATTATTTTCTGAAAATAATGACACAATTAAAGAATGTTGGAAGCAATACATTTTTGAAGGATGTTTCGTAATTATTTAAATAATTTTGATTTCTTTATACAATTTTTCTCCCTGTAAAACGTGGAAAATGATTACTTTCTGGAATTAATGACACAATTAAAGGAATTTAAAAGTAATATTTTTTGTCTATATAATATTCAGCAATTTTTAAAATATTTTTTATTTGTTTAAACAATTTTTGTTTGTTTAAAAATTTTTTTCTCTGCAAATCGAGAATATTTATTCTCTTCTGCAATTAATGACACAATTAACGAATTTTAAGAATAATATTTTTTTGCTTGAGATATTTTGAAATTATTTGAACAATTAATAATCATTAATAATCATTAATATAAACCATTTTTGCAGTCTGTTATGAGCAGTTATTTTTTCAGATCATATTCGTTAAAAATCTGGAAAAATAACTACTCATAACAGACTGAAAAAATGATTTATAATAATGATTATTGATTATTAATTGTTTAAATAATTTCAAAATAACTTAAGCAAAAAAATATTATTCCAAAAATTCGTTAATTGTGTCATTCAAAGCTGAAAATAATAAATTTTCTCGATTTGCAGAGAAAGAAATTTTTAAACAAATAAAAATTGTTTAAACAAATAAAAATTGTTTTAAAAATTGCTAACTATTCTGTAGAAAAAAAATATTACTCTTAAATTCCTTTAATTGTGTCATTAATTGCAGAAAGTAATAATTTTTCACGCTTTACAGGGGGAAAAATTGTTTAAACAAATCAAAATTGTTTAAATAATTACCAAACATCCTTCAAAAATGTATTGCTTTCAACATTCTTTAATTGTGACATTATTTTCAGAAAATAATAACTTTTTACGATTTTAGGGAGAAAAAATTGTTTAAACAAATGAAAATTGTTTAAATAATTACCAAATGAGTTAAACAAGAATATTGTATGATTTATTCCGAAAGATAATAACTTTTCACGATTTACGGGGGAAAACCATTGTGTAAACAAATACTAATTGTTTAAACAATTTAAAATTATTTAAAATATACTTTAAAACCCGTCACTTATCGATTAAAAATAATTCATGTTGACTTTTTTTTTTAAATACCGTCTTTAGCATGAATTTTATAGAAAACTGCTATTTTGCATCTTTTGGGGCATTTTCCGGGCACAATTAAAGGGGTTCAGGTGTGTAAAAATTAAAAGCTATTGGGTGGAAATTATTCCTTAAATACTCCTCAAGAGGTAAAAATACCTTAATTGACAAAAAATGTATAACCAGTACTTCTTTTTTCCATTTTTTTGAAAATCGAGCTTTTCCCATTTAAAACCCCATGTTAATTTCAAAAGCCCGAGGGCACGGGTTAACGTTGAAAACAAAAAAATTGCGGAATTTCTTTTTGTGGAAAACGAACAAAATGGGGGGAGGGGGGGGGGTTATCACCAAAAATCGAAGGTCGAATTTTTACAGGTATAAATTTGGACCACCCTAATGTTGTAGTACTCGAAAAACTAATCGACAGCTATTTTTTTCATCTGCAGGAGAAACTTCAAGGGGGTGAAACAACCCCTCAAAGATAGGGGTCGCAAGTGTCGATTGTATAGTTTTGTTTATAAAAACAAAATTGATTTCGACCATACCTACTGGAAAAGTTTCCTAGCGATGAAAGATGAATAACGTAATTTCCTCGAAAAGAAAGAAAAAATGAAGGGGGTAAAAGCACCCCTACATAAATTTGAATTGGTGCTGAAAATTGCTAAATTCAGAGGAAAAAATTGACGGGAAAGTGACGAGTTCCACCAAAAAAATTTTGTAACAAAATTAGTGAGGGTAGCCACCCCTAAACATTTCTTATTTTGTGTCTGTGATAATATATACTTTCCATACACAAAAAAAAGGAAATTAGTCTTATAACGAAGGAAGTAAAATAGAGTCCATCCAACATGAATAACAAAATTACGCGGGGTGAACCACCCACCAATTATGTAGAAAATTGCAAAATAACTCTAAAATCGAGGAAAAAAAAATCCAAAGAAAATACGTGTTGCACACAGGAAAGAGGATGAAGGTATTTATGTATTTTTTAGGAAAAAAGAGCATTGACGATGGTCACTAACTTCAAACTATTCTTATACAAAGAAATTATTAAAATTATTAAAAAGTATACATGTTTCATAGACAAAAATAGTATGTTTAGGTCAAATTTACAACCTTTTGAGTTGTAGACATTATATCGAAGATTTATTCTTCAAACTTCGAAAAATAATGATATTCATCAAAAAATTGTCTGAAACATAACGATTTCTTACACTAAGAACATGGAATAGTTTAGGAGTAGTGACCCTCTTTAATGCTCTTTTTTTCTTAAAAATAGATAAATACCTCCATCCTCTTTCTTGGGTGCAACACGGATTTTCATCAGATTTTTTTTATTGATTTAAGACTTATTTTGCAAATTCCTACATAATTTGGTGGTGATTTACACCCGCCTAATTTTTTTATTCATGTTAGCTGGACTCTATTTGACTTCCTTCATTATAAAACTAATTTCCCTTTTTTTTTGTGTATGGGAAGTATATATTATCATAGGCACAAAATAAAAAGTGTTTAGGGGTAGCTACCCCCATTAATTCTCTCACAAATTTTTCTTGGCGAAACACGTTAACTTTATTTTTGTCTCAAGTGCAAAAAATATATTTTAAAACATTTTTATCCTACGAAGTTAGAAATTTCCAGCACATTTAAAAATATTTAGGGGTGGTTCAACCCCGCGTAATTTTTTCATTCATGTTGGATGGATCCATTTTACTTCTTTCGTTATAAAACTAATATCTCAATTTTTTGTGTATGGAAAGTATAGATTATCATTGACTCAAAATAAAAAGTGTTTAGGGGTAGCTACCCCTATTAATTCTCTTACAAATTTTTCTTGGCGGAACGCGTGAACTTTATTTTTGTCTCAAGTGCAAAATATACATTTTTTAAATTTTTTCCTGTGAATTTAGCAATTTTCAGCACAACTTCAAACATATGTAGGGGTGCTTTACCCCTTTCATTTTTTTCTTCCTTCTTTGGGAAATCACGTTATTCATCTTTCATCACTAGGAAACTTTTCCAGTAGGTTTGGTAGAAATCAATGTTGTTTTTATACACAAAACTATAGAATCGAATCGGTGACGGACACCTGGAGTACCTTCCTTGTTAGTAGATAGTTCTATTAAAGTAGCTGATACTAATTTCCATAACAAAAACTTAAAATTTGCAGGAAAACTCTATGGAAACATGGTTACCCCATTGATATGTTAAAAGCGAAGATTGCATCTATTCAATCGTGAAAAGAGCGCTTCGAAAAAAGCAACCATCTCTGAGAAAACCCTTGTCAAGGGAAAAACGCGTCCCTAAAAACATCAATATTGACACACAAAAATTTGCATAATTTGTTTATTTTTTAGTTTAAAAAAAACAATAGAGTCACATCTTCTCCGAACTAAGTTTCATTCCAAAGAGCAGGTTAAAGTTTGTACCCTAGAAATCATGTTTTTGAGATGCCTCCTGGGTACTTAAACCGAATATAGAAAAAAATCGTTAGGCCCCCTTTTGAAATAACTCGATATTGGTTTTTTTTATCAATTCGTGTAGTTTTTTTTGAAGGAACAAGTAATAGGTTAGGTTTTCTCTTCAAAAAACCTTCAGTTTTGCGTACAATAGAAGTTATTATGTGAATAATATTGATTGACTATACTAGATATTTAAAAAAGTGGAAAAGACATTCTCAATACTAATCTCATAGGAACTTTTTTCTCGACGCCAAATGGAAGATTTTTAGCTTTTTAACTTTTTCACTTTACAAGGATTTACAAAGACTTGACAGGTCCTAATTAATTCTTGAGGTATAAGTCTTACGTGCACCTGTAACAATTTCGAAAAAAAATGGAACTTTTCTGTAACTTTTGTCTCAAAAATTAATTATGACTTGTCAAAACAAAACATAAATCAAATGAGACTTCCTGGGCACTTTTGTACTAAAAAACTGCTGCCGAAATAGGATGTATTTTAAACTTTTTTGGTACTTTACCTCTCTCATAGAAATATTTAAAAAGTAAATAAAACTGAACAACTCCGGAAATTTGGTCCTAACGAAGCGTTGTTGAAGTCTAACGTATTTTGAACATTAGTTCTATTCGAATAGGACTTACTTATTATAGCCCATGACTACTAGCACAAATTATGAAGAAATTTAATAAAATGAAACTTTTCAAGCACTTTTGTCACAAACATTATATAGGGCTTGTAAAATTTTCAAAAATAAAAACCTCGTGAGACTTTTTCTGCACTTTTGTCCTGAAAATGTCCTGTTGAAACAGGACGTATTTTTCACTCTTTCAGTAATATAGTTCGATTCTAGTAGAACCTTTTTGTAACACAAATCCCATGACCTAGCAGTTGTAACAATTTTCAAAAAATAGAACTTTTCTAAACTTTTCTCGTAAAATATTTCTGGTAACACGGGACATATTTGGAACCTTTCTAGTGCTCAAATCCTATATCTGCAGTACTTTTGTCCCTATTTGAACTTTGAAACAGTTTTAAGACAGGTTAGTACTTAGGGTTAATTTGAAACTTTGTAAAGGAATTTGAATATCAATTGAATCGTATAAAAATAGCGAACCAAGTGGCAAAATTCTCTTTTCAATAAAAGCAAAAAATGGTCGAGAAGAATGACAATCTGGTGAGGAGGGGGTTTTCACGGTTGATTGGGAGAAGGGGTGAGTGGGTTATTTTCGTCGAACAAAAACTAAAAATGGTCAACAAGAATTCCACTGGGTGGAACAGAGGGGTTTACTTGGTAGAGGGTTGAGAGGGTCCGAGGGGGTGGTTTGTCCGAAAGGGGACTTGTGAAATGCTGATGAGGGGTATATGAGTATAATACTTGAGGGGACAACAGGTATGTTGATTGCAGAGGGGTGAAGGGTGGAGGTAGAAGGAAGAGATAAGAAGTTTTTGAGAGGTAAGTGAGCTGTCGAGTCAAGGCGCTTAGGGTTTGAAGTGAGGGGTGAGAATGGTGAGATGGTCTAAGAGGGTGACGATTATGATAAGAATAGGTAGATGCTAGATGGTGGAAAGCCATAATCAAGGTGCAGAGAGGAGGTTTGGATACAGGTTGTGGAGGGGGTAGGGCAAGTAGCAAAGTAAAAAGAGGTATATGGGTATATGCTGTGTTTGGAATAAAGGAAAAATAATCGTTTAAAAGGCTGATAGGGGTGGCAACGAGAATGATGGAGTGTCTATAGTGAGTATGAATGAGGATCTATGAGGAAAAGGGGTATAAAGAAAAGTTTGTGAAGTGAAGAGGAGTAGCGAGGAGAGGGATGCTGATAGAGGGGAAAGAGAGATGGAACAGGGGACAAATTGTATAGTGATATAGATTTGAAGGAGGTGAGGGTGAAGGAGAAAATATGTTAGGGATTAAGAACTGCTTTTACCTACTTCTATGATTTTAATTTCTAATCTCCAATATTTCTTTGATTTAACTCCCTTTATAACGACATTGACTTTTATTCTTTGGTTTATAGTTTTCTTCCTCTTTCATTTTTTCGCTCTTAACTTTTTTGTTTTAGACCGTGATCGAGAAACGACGAGACGTCTCGTGATCAAGGAAGAACGTGAGTTCCTTTTTTATTTTTTCATTATACTTTCACTTCAGTTATCACACTTTAGTCCTGGTACTATTATTTTTCTCAATCACTTCATTTTTCATTATATTGTTAGTTGGTATCATACCCCATTTTTTATATATAATCTTCATTGAGAATTTAGGTCATTATAACTTTCAATCCCTTTAGTTTGAAATTCTTACATGAATGCAGACAGGAGATGTTGGAGAAGACATTCTAATTTTTTATATAGGCAAATGAATCAACCCTCATCATTTTCTTCCCTCTTCCGTTTTTATGATACCATCGTGATCATATCATAGTTGCCATCATGATCGTTGATCTTTGAAGAGCCTATCGTTCAAAAAAAAAGCTTTTGCAAGGATACATAAAGGCACTTTAGCGATAAAGAAAGCTATACATACTATACATGTACGGTGCAAAGGACTACCCATATGCTCTCAAAAATCGGTACCTATTCGCCAGTTGGTCACGCGCTCTTGACTGACAAAATGATTTTGTTACATGCGATTACAAGTTACACATCAACTTGTTGATTATCATGACAAGAGAGGAGTGAAGTACCTTTCAGAAGGATGAAAGTCCCACTGATGCGGGCACTCTTATTTTTTGGGGTGATATCAATTCTGCATTATAGGGACGACAAAGTGCAAGAAACTGCACAGAAAAAAAAGTTTCATTTTTAACAGAGGAAAGCGTGAAAATGTATATGTACTGACACACATACTAAAACAGAATTGAATCATAATTCGTTCATATTGATTGATTAAGACAGTGAAAATACCTGAAGTTCAAAATAAGTTTGTAAGAAAATTCCTTGAAACAACATTGAATCCTGGATTTGCACAAATTTTGCTTTTTTATTTATGTTTACTCCTTTGTTTTGATAAATACTGGGTAAAATAAAAAATTTTATTTTAAATGTTGTTTTGTTAGACTGGTTAGATGATTTTGATCAATTTTAGGCCTCTACCATTGCAGAATGGTAATGTTCATTATTTCATCACTCAGAGAAATTTACTCTTGTTTCAAAAGGATGTGTTTGGATACAAATAATTCTCTTCATATAAAGAATATGATGAGTTTGTTCTAAACAAAACAGGCAAGAGAACGATGCTGTTGTTTCAAGACAACTTTTTCTCTGAGTGATGTTTTACATGAAAGATGAGATATTATCTAACTGTTTCCGGTTGCTGTTGATGATGTTGTTCATGATGTTAGAAGTCTAAGGCTAATGAATTTCTTTTAAATTTTGTTTGCTGGCCTTAAACTCCTGAAATCATAATCAGCAACACCAAGAACAACGTTTGATTTTATCAACGAATAGAAGAGGAATATGCCTCCTCTATTGAGCGTATCTTGAAAATGGCTAAGACTTAGTCCCAAAGGCGTTGATGACATCTTTTACATAAACATTTTTATTTGAGCAATTCATCATAATAAAGCATTCTTAATATTCGTAATAGTTAATTATGTTGTCAATAAAAATTTAATTTTTTACCAACTGATTATTAATTCCAATAATATTCTTTCATAATCCGAATATGGTTTACTTTTCGCGTCTTATATAAATACTGACATAAAGTCTAATATTTGAAAGAATTATGTACTCTGCCTACAAATTCCGAATTGTGTTGTGTTCTATCTTTTATGAATTGAACAAATATTTCTTCAAAATGATTGTATTATATGCTAAACGAAATGCTAAATCATCTGTGAGCGACCATTCATAAATTACGTAACAGTTTTTTTTTTTGAGAGGGGGGTCGAGAAAATGTTACGATCTGTTACGATGGGGGTGGGATAAATCAATACTGTTACCTTATATGTTTACCAAATAATCGTTATAGGAAATTAATGAATCCAAAATTATAGCATAACGCAGACTTCACGCTCTTTCCCCTATTCCCCTCTACACCTTTTAGTTAAGAATTTTTTTCCTTACTTTAATCAAATTTTCCTTTTTTCCCCTCTTCCTCGTTTTTTTCTCAAATGCGAATTGAATTCATAGAACCCTTATTGGGTTCTATAAATTCAGTTTTTCAATTTTTCAATTCAATTGAGAATGCAACTATTCTTTGGTAGAAGTTAATTCATTTTGATTGAAAATTCTACTATTTGATTGACATTTTTTTGATTCTGTTGCAGATTCAACCATTTTGTTGAAAAGTTTTTGTCGGGAATTACACTGTTTTGTTGAAACCTTGTCTTTTTGGATAGAAAATTTGTCCTTTATTTGGATTGAAAATTCATCTTTCTGCGTTGAAAATTCTTCTTTCTGGGTTGAAATTCAACTATTTGGTTGAAAATATAACAGATATTGGTAGACGTTTAATCTTGTTTGTTCGAAAATTTGAACATTTGTTTAAAATTCAAACTATTATCTTGAAAAGTTGTCTTTAGTGGTCCAAATTTCAACTTTGTTGTTGAACATTCGTGTTTTTGGACATAAAATTTTTCCCTTTGAATTAAAAATTCAACTCTTTGTAGGAAAGTCATCTTTATTGGTTAAGAAACAACTTTTTTGTTGAAAATCGAACTTTTGCAGTTGAAAATTTAACTGTTTTTTGACAAATTCGTCTTTTTGGTATCTTTTTGGTTGAAAAATTAAACCACTTGGTTCAAAATTAACTTTTTTTCAAGGAAGTTTCATATTTTTGGGCTAGGAATTCAACTGTCTTGTAGAAAATTTGTCGTTTTGGCTTGGAAATTCAACTATTCTATTTAGAATTTGTCTTTTTTTTGTTAAATTCAACTATTTTTCATTTTAAATAAAAAAATTGTTAATTCAAAATACAACTATTATATTTTTGCTTGAGAATTCCTCTTTTTTGGTTAAAATAATAAACGAATTGAAAAAAAGGATTTTCAAACCAATACTTAAATTTTAAATGGAAGAGATGTATTTTTAACCAAAATTATGCATCTTGACAAAAACAAATTATTTTTTAACCAAGTATTTCAACTTTAAACCAAGTAATTGAATTTTCAGCAAAAAAAAATAATTTTCATCCAAGAAGACTCATTTTCTGCTTAAAAACGAATTATGATAAATTTACAATAAGAAGTGAAACAGTTGTATTATATTTTCAGTTAAAAAAAATTAATTGTTTGCAAAAGAAATTTCAATAAAAACGATGAATTTTAAGTGAAAAAGATGATTATCACTGAATTGTCTTGTTTGACAAACATGTCAGATAATGTCGTTGAATTTCCACTAAAAAAGAGAATTTTTAACCCAGAAGATGAATTTTCTTCCAAAATTACTTATTTTTAACCAAATTGTTAAATTTTCAACTAAAAACGATACATTTTCAATCAAAAATAATTGAATAAATATATTCTTAATTAAAAAATTAAAATTTTACGAAAAATAGAATTTTCAACAAAAGTAGTTGAATTTTCAACGAAGGAGATGAATTTTGAACTAAAATAATCCATCCTAAAACAAAAAATAAATTTTCAACAAAGTAGTTCCTCTTCTAACCAAGTACTTGAACTTTAACCAAAATGAACTAATTTTCAATAAAATAAATGAAGTTGCAACCAAATAGTTGAATTTCTAAATAAAAAAGATAAATTCACAATAAAAAATGGAATAGTTCAATTTTATGTTAAAGAAATAGAATAAAATAAAAATTTTCAACCAAAAAGATGAAATTTGAACTAAAGAAGATGATTATCACTAAATTGTCTTCTTAGACAGAACACGTCAAATGATATTTTTTCTCTAGAATAATTAATTTTCAACCCAGAAGATTAAGTTCCTACCAGGAGAGATAAATTTTTAACAAAATACATTAGTTTTCAGCTGAAGGGTTGATATTCTCACTAAAAAAATCAAATTACAATCAAAAATAGAATAGTTAAATTTGTAATTAAAGAAAATTATCTTCAAAAAAGACGAATTTTCATCAATATAGTTAAACATTTTCTACACAGTAAATACCAAATAATTAGAATTTCAACCAAAAACATGAATTTTCAGCCAAGAAGATGCATTTTTCGTTAAAAAATATCAACTTAGACTCAAAAATGGAATAGTTTAATTTTTAGTTATAACAATTAGTTTCAAAAAATGTTCAACAAAACAGTTGAAAATTGTTTGGATTACTTATGTAAATTACTCTGATATACCTGAATTACTGTGGATTACAAGTTAATTAGCTCGAATTCTAACGGGATTACTCCAGATTACGATAGGATTACTCCAAATTAAAAGTGGATTACTCCAGTTTACAAAAGGATTACTCCAGTTTACAAGTGGAATTACTCCAGAATACTGGGATTACTCTGAATTACTTCGCACTACCAGTGGATTAAGTCTGATTAGACTGGATTATTCGCAATAATACAGATTACCAGTTCGGATAACCGAGCGGTCCAGTGGATTACTACAGTTGTTTCCCCCTCGTGTCAAGATTACCCCGACCATTTCAACATGAAACTTTTTTTACCCTTTGTTTTTGCTGTTTAATAAGAGTCAATTGTATTTAATAAGACATGACTGAAAACATTTGGAAAAATCTGTTTGATATCATAAAGAAACAAATGTTCTGTTTGAGTTAATAATACACTTTTTTAAATTGAACAAATGAAAAATACTTACCTCATTGATTCGAAAAAATTTATTTAATACGATCTGTTTGATTTTAATAAAGAATTTATTCGATACGGTAGTTCCTTAGAAGAAAGGCTAGGAACACAGAGCATGCGTTCTCACAATGAAGACTATAATTTTAATGCATGTAAAGGCATCCGAAACAAACATTTGTTTGAGCCCCTATCAAAGAACAAATTTGTTTGATTTAATAACATTTGTTCGAATCAAACATCTTTATCAGTGTGCAGTGGGGAGAAAAGGAGTAACAAAATCGGAAAAAATTTGTTACATAATTTATGGATGGTCCCTAATAAAATGATATTAAGTGATAGGTGTGACTATATGTGATAAAGCACGAATTCTTAATGTAATCATCATAAAACCAGTATTCCATTAAGTACGGTTTAATTTGAATCCTACAATCTTCGCGCAGCTCAGCGGGAAACTTAAAGGGTCAGCCTTCCTGTCAAAATGCTCTTTTATTTATAATCTCCATGAACAATGACGATAAGAGCATGTCGCAGGAGTTGGTAATAATCCATGTAGAAAAGGCGCGTATGTGCATAAGTAAAAGTAGTTAGAGGAGTATGTACGTACATATATATGTGTGTATTCTTTGGAGCACATGGTGTCAGGAGACACCCAGCCAGCCAGACACCGTACACTTCAGAAGCACCAGTTGTCGCGGCACGCTCTGACACGTGCTTGACACGTGGATCCTGATGAGTGGATTGTTCATTCCGCCGCCCCGTTTTACGTATGGGCTGGCCCAAATCGACGGTTTGTCGCTTGATTTGCGATTAGTTTCGCATTCGATCGAAAACTAATCGAATATCATCCGGATGTTAAACTATGTTTAAAAAACGGAAATTGTGCTAAATAATATTCTAAATAATTTTTAAGAATACCAGAATATTTTAGGATTTTTCAAAAGCTTACTGACCAATGAAATTGTGGAATTTGTACCGTGCCAGAACACTGCCGTCCTGATGAAGAAACTATACAAATATATTTGGTGCGAACCGAGATATTCAATGAAACGCGTTTACAGACTGAAAGCAAGAATAGTAGGGACAACTGATACAATTGTTAGGATATTTATTCCAGTTAGGAGACAATGGTAATGCTACTTAATTGTGAAAACTTTTTTTTTCAGTTGGGCCGCGAGTAGTTGTCGTTAGTATCTAATTAGGTAAACTAACAACATTTTAGTTTGTCAGCGTTCTATCTAATGTTAAACTAATGGTAAATGGTAAATCTAATGGTAATGGTAGTTGAACTTAATAATACTGTTAGTCATGTATACTAACATCTTTGTATGAATGACTATTTTCTTATTTCTAAAGGGAATATTTAAAATAGTTGTCACGATATACTATCAAAATCTAAATTAGAAAGCTCCCAGTGAGCACGCGGACATCTTCTGTTGGGACGTTGATGTCAGTTCAGCCCACTGGGATCTTTCTAATGCAGATTTCGATATATAAAAGAAGAAACTTGTAAATAATTATTTCGATGCACTTTTCAGGTAAGGATTTGTAGCAAAACTTATAACCTGTCCTTTTTGACAATTTGTTACTTATACCTCCGAAGCTTCGATGTAATCGGCAAACCCTAAATGCTGTGAAACTTCTGTGCTTTCTTCATTTTTCGCAGTGTATCTGTACCTTTTTACGTATGAGAGTTTTTGAAAAGAAAAGTACCATTCTTGGGTGAATCGCACATTTTCTATTAATTGGAATGAGAAAATAGTTTACTTGAATTAGTTTTATGCAAAACTATAAATATGCTAGATCATAATGCTCGAAGTCGTCGAGAATCCTTAATTAAAAGCACATATGTGCAGATTCGTTGCACATATGTTAAGAAACTTAACATCTGCAATTTTTCAGCAATGAATAAATAATGAAATTGAGATGGAAATCATTTATAATTAAACTACAATCAATTGTTAAGTTTTGTTAATTCAAAATATATCATTGATACAGCTTGATCATTCAAATCTTTAGATAAGTAAAAAATAAAATAAAAGAGTGTACAGACTTTGGTTCAATTATCAATTGCTTAATAGTACCATTTAATCAGTGAGAAAACAACTAAAATGTTGTTTAACTCCAAAGGACAATGTATACAGTGTAAAACCCCAACGTTTCCAGGACAGACTGTTCTCAATATGGGAATGACAATTAATAAGAAAATCCTTCCGAACGTGAGTATCCCTGATGTCCTGGTTGACATTGATCCGATCCTTGATGTTGAGGAAGAACAGTGTGTTCTAGAAACGTTGGGTTTTTCACTGAATCACATGTGTGATAGAGTTGAAGAACATCTAAGTTGTTTTTTTTCACTGAGTATGGGTTCATAGACGTTAAAGAACTTATATATTATTAATACATATGAACTAGAACTGTGCCTAAACCTTGAAGATTCTCAAATATAAATATGATTGCAAAATCTTCCTCAATATCGAGGATTGAATCAATGCAAACCAGGTCATCAGGGATACTCATGCTAGAAAGGATTTTCTCATGAATCGTTATTTTCTTGTTGAGAAGAGCAGTGTCTTCTAGAATTGTTGGGGGGTTTCACTGAATAAATTGTCCAATAGAGCTGAAGAACATTTTAGTTGTTTTCTTTTTACTAATTATTGGTACTGAGACTTCAAATAACTTTCATATTATTATTTCACATTCACATATACCTGTGCCTAAACATGCCCACTTTGAATCTTCCTTAACATAAATATGACCATAAAATCTTCCTCAACATCAAGCATTGGATCAATGTAAACTAGGACATCAGGAATACTTCCACTAGGAAGGATTTTTTCATTATTAGTTACTTTCTGGTTGAAGAGAGCAGTGTGTTCTAGAATCGTTGGAGGTTTTCACTGAATAAATTGTTCAATAGAGTTGAAGAAAATCTCAGTTGTTTCCTCTTTAAATACTAAATATTGTTTCTCAGACGTTGTAGAACTTTTATAAAACCATTCACTTCCGCTTGACAGTACCCTTAACACACCTTATGAGTCTCGTGCGTAGCGACAAATTTAAACACCAAATCATTTTTATTAAAGAAGGAGATATATAATATGTCAATTTTACATATTCTACTGTATTTTACTTGACATTTTATTGACTTATTATAAAATCTTTGAATTATTTTGAATTTGATTTCTTAGTTCACAAATTGGAATTCTAAAGAAGAAATGCTATATAAAAAAACCTGATTCAAAATGAGTCGCGTGGACAGGCTTTGAAGATTTCAAACGTTACAATTCTGTCAGAATAATATTTTTGAATTGTATGGAATTTAAAAATACTAAAAACTCACGTTTGCATTTTAATATTTTTCAATGAGAAAAATCTGTTCTGAATCAATAGCATTACAAAATAACTATTGAAAAATTTACTTTCTGTATTTTTACAACAATATTTGAACAGTTTTTCCTTATCTTCATTTGCGCCGAAATCATTCCACTGATATTTTAAAATCTTGTCGAATTTTCTGAGAATTTTCAACTGGAAAGCTGAGGCATTATTTGAAAAAATAATAATTTTTCTGATATCACGAAACGGTTGTAATGCACAGTGGAGAAAAATGACGGAAAAATATTCAAAATACGATTCCGGTTACAGCTTTGATTCGACATCGATGTTTTTAAAAAATCAAAGCTAACTAAATTCTCAAGAGATTCTTCGAGGCCGATTTATTGAAACCAAAAGTTTAAGAATGGGAAAATTAAAGATGCTGTTACTCTGATAACACGTCATTAATTGAAAATAATAGATATTAGTGTGCAATCTATAAATAATCATTTGCTAGCATAACTTGATAATTTATTATGGATCAGTAATTTATTACTAACAATCGTAATGTTATAAATGATAGCTGGTGATTTTTAAATGGTTCTGTATATTTATGAAGTGATTTTCATTTCAATTCAATTCCAAATAATACACAAATATTAAGAAATGGAAATAATGTATTTCTTATTGTTACAAAAAAATTTTATAAACAAATATGCAGGGATATTCTGAAATATGATAGAATGTTCCCAAAAAGTCCAGAACATACTAGAATTTATAGCAAATTTTAGAAATATTATTCAGTATTACACAGGATTCTAGATTCTTTAACTTGAAACTTGTGGAATATTTTATAATATTTTAAAGCATTTTAGACTATTTTATGAAAGTTAAGAACATTCCCAAATTTACAGGAATCTTATTTAAGAAAATAATATTCCATGAGATCCTAGATCATCTGGAATATTCTCTATATTTCTAGGCTATTTAGTTTGACAAAATCCAGATTATTCTATAAGATTCAAGAATATTCCAGAATAATCTTCAACATTTCAAGAAATTCAAAAGAACATTCGAGATTCTTGAAAAGCATTGCAGAACTCCAAGAAAAAAAGTTCCCAGATTGTCTGGAGAATTATAGAGCAACATTCAGAAAATTCGGAACATTCTATGACACTGAGAAATATTCTAGAACATTCTAGAGCTCTCCAGAATATGAAAAAAAAATTAAGATTTCAGAGTAGTCAGAGACTTGATTGGAAATAAAAAACTATTCAAGAAAATTCTATAACATTCTACAATATTCCAAAATATTCTATGGAAGTAAAGAACATTTCGTATTCTTGAAAAACATTGAGAATATTCTGAAAATTGAGTTTTCAGAATCTATTGAAAAAATCAAACAATATTTAAGAAAACTTCAAAACTTTCTATAATATTCCAAAGTAGTTGATAAAAGTGAAGGATATTCCAGAATGTAACATTGCGGATTCTTTGAAAAAATTGTAGATTATTCTATTCCAGAATAGTCTAGAAAATTCCTGAAGATGCCATATTGAAAAAAAATCAAAAATATTCGAGAAAAGGTAAGTAAATTGCATAATTTTTGCACACATTCTAGACCTGTCAAGAACATTCCAGAATATTCTAGAGCATCTGAAAATATTCTAAAAAATGATAAAAACTTTGGAGAATTTCTGGAAACATTCATAATACCAGATCCCAGGAGTGATAACATACCACCACTGGCCCATAGGCGAAGATTAAAAAAGTCGAGTGTATGATGAATGTGTAATCTTCTTTTTTTCTTTTTTCTCGCCTCAACTGGGGAGAACGAATCGAATACTAAATCAAATAATTTTCCGTGAAAGATGCGAGGCAAAAGGTCGGTAACGTATGCATCTAGGTTAGAAACGCGACCGCCAATGGTCGGAGAACGATAAAGTGCTTCGTTGTCAGTGAATCCAGTAACAGGGGGTTTACGAACTCACAGAAGTAACTTAGGAACTCGATTCAAATACGAGGAAAGCGGAAACAGCGAGAGAGAAAGAAGCGATGATAAAGAGGGATGAGAAAGAGGAAAGAGAGAGATTCTGATAAAGGGAGGACTTCCCATTGGCGTAGGAATGATCTCAAAATAATAAGAGAGCACAGAAAATGAGGATAATTACATCAAAACTAGTCAAAGTAGGCGTCATGTGCCTCCGAATAAGGTTTTCGTAGTTTCTTTAAACGTTAATTAAATCGTTGAAATCTCCTCTCCCCTATCACTCCCCTCTTCACACCTATCCGATCCTATCTCATCATCCCCCCTCCTTAACCCTACTTTCCCTCTCTTGTCCTACCATTCCCTATTCTAGCCTACGTCCCATCTATTACCTTCCCACCATCACTTCCGCACACTCGCCTCTTCTGCTTTCCCTCTCCTACTTCCCCTCTCAACCATATATCCCCATCACTTCCCCGCCCCTACTTTTGCTTTCGACCCACTATAATATCCTATTTCCCCTCTTCTACTTCCCCACCAACCACTTCCCTGCTTCCGCTCTTGTCCCCTCTAATGTTTTCCCTACTTGCTCATACCTCCACTCTCTTGCTACATCCTATTTCCCCATTTCTTTCTACGGACCCTCCTCCATTCCCCTCTACGTACTCCCCCTCTCCACCAACTCTCCAAACCACTCTCCTTACTTCTTCTCTCGAGGCTAAGAAACCCTAAAAATGAATAAAACCATTCTTTGTTATCCATTTTTATTTTCCTTTTTATAGTTTCAAAAGAAATTACTCAAGAATTTATATTTTTAAGCGCACAGTCGATACATTAAGGTAATATAACGAAAAATGGTTTAAGGTTTTAAATCCTCTTTTAAACCTACTCCAAATGAAGAACAATGATAATCTAAAAAATCTTATCAATTTGGTTGTAACTTAAAATTATTCGAAAAATAGAAATCTTTTTTTGAAATCAAATGATTTTTCAATAAAAATTTCAATGTCTGATGAAAAACACTAATTCAATCCAAAATTGTTCAAACCTATTCTCATTATTGTAAACAAACATCATTGCATTGTTATTTTAAAAATGTCCGTATTGAAAAGCAGAAATTTTTCTCAATTCGCATAAGGTTTTCTATGATTTTCTTAATTAAACATGATTATTTGTAGACTTAATGTTCATAATTTCATATTTAAGAGACAAAACAAATTCAAGTGATGAAAAGTCAATCAAGTTTTTTACGACAATGATTGCCAGATTTTCAAGACATATCGTTGCACCACTTTTTTTGGTAGGAAAATATTTACTTCCTTTGAAGTATTTTTTTCTAACTTTTTGAAGTTGCGCCCTTGTTTTCTATGGTGAGGGATGCCACCGAGGGAGCAAACGAGAAAGAGAACGAGTCGAGCAATTAACTTAATGGAGTTGTGGACACCAGTAGACTTTATCGATTTACCTAGAAAATAAACTTTCAATGTACGTGCCTAGAGCGAGACAAAACTACGTGTTGTCCCAATGTCTATCCCACCGCTGCCACATTCTGCTTAAATCTGCATAGACATCTTCCTGATACGTCAATTGAATTTTCGATATTTCAATCTCTCATATTTTGCAATGTTATTTTTAACTTTCTTTCCTCTGGAATATCAAGAATCAATACTAATTGAACAGTTATATTATCGTAATATGACTTTGAAGAAAATCGGAATGGAAAAGAATTAGCGAAATAAAAAAGATACTTTTTGAATTGATACAAAAAGACCGATTAGCATAAAATTTGATATGATATTCCTTTCTTCCCGAGGAAAAGTAGTAGACTTTATACATTTACCTAGAAAATAAACTTTTAATCTACGTGCCAAAAGCGAAACAAAACTACGTGTTGTCCCATCAGAAATCCCACGGCTGTCACGTTCTCTTCAAAACAACAGACCTGATGCTTTGATTGCTGTTTCGACATTTCAACTTCTTATATTTGTTAATGTTATTTTTAACTTTCTTTTCTCATAAAAGTCAAGGAACAATACTAGTTTCATAATTATACTACCGCAATCCGAATCTGACAAAATTGAAGATCGAAAAGAATTAGCAAAATAAAGGAGAGAATTTTTAAATGTGTACGAAAAGAACGATTGTAATAAAATTTGATTTGATTCCTCTTTCTTCAGGATGAAAAGTAGTCAAATTGATACATCTATCTAGAAACTGAACTTTCAATCTACTTGTCCAAAGTGAAAAAAACTACGTGCTGTTCCATCGTCTATCCCACCGCTGTCACGTTCTCTTTAAAACGACATAGATGTTTTCCTGATGTGCTGACTTTATTTCCGTCATTTCGTTCTCTCATATTTTTTAATATTATTCATAACTATTTTCTCTCAAAAGTCAAGAAGCAATACAAATTAATTAATTAATTTGTCGCAATACGATTTAGACGAAAGAAAAATAGAAAAGAATCAACGAAATGAAGAAGATGCTTTTTAATTTGTTACAAAAAGACCGATTGGAATGAAATTTGATGTGATTTATGTTTCTTCCTGATGAAAAGTAGCAGACTTCATCAATTTACCTAAAACATGAACTTTCAATCTACCTGTCCAAAGTGAAAAA
>CAKNXH010002085.1:0-43551 GCA_932178445.1 Andricus quercusramuli | reverse complement strand
TGTCCAAAGTGAAAAAAACTACGTGTTGTTCCATCGTCTATCCCACCACTGCCACGTTCTCTTTGAAACGACATAGATGCTTTCCTGATGCGCTGATTTTATTTCCGTCATTTCGTTCTCTCATATTTCTTAATGTTATTCATAACTTGTTTCTCTCGAAAGGCAAGAAACAATGCTAATTTGATAATTATATTATCGCAGTACGAATTGTACGGAACAAAAATATAAACGAATCAGCGAAATCAAGAAGATGCTATTTAATTTGTTACAAAAAGACCGATTGGAATGAAATTTGATGTGATTCCTCTTTCTTCTTGATGAAAAGTGATTTTATCTGGAGAGTAGATCACGTGATCCTTTCTCGATTATTACGATAACAATGACCGGAAGCCGAACAAAATTCCCCATGGAGAATTAATCGAGGCTCGATTCGGCTTCGGATTCATTCGGACGAAACGAAAACTATGCATGGTTCGCTTAATGCCTTATTATTAAAAGACTGTTGGTCAAAGAAGGAGGAACTGATTAATCTACTTCACAATTTACCCTACAAAAATACTGTGTACAAATCCCTGCTAATTTTAAGAATTGGGGTCGGTTTTGTACCCTCAGCTGCAAGTATTAAATTAATAAATGTATACAAGTTGGAAAGAAATCATTAATTATGGTCCTTTTATTATAAGGATTCATCCACCAATTTGACCATGATAATGCTTATTAAAACAGTCTTTCAGCTATTTCCCTCTTTTTTTCGGATTGAAAATTATACTATTTGATTGAAAATCAATTTTTGCTAAAAATTCTTATTTTTGGGTTAAATATTCAAATTTTATGTTACAAATTTGTATTTTTTGTACGAAAATGCAATATTTTGGATGATTTCCTTTCTTCATTGACTGAAAAATCTTTCTTGGTTGAAAATTCGTCTCCTTTGGTGAAAATTCGGCTTTTGGTTTGGAAAATTAATCAGTTTTGGTTGAGGATTCAACTATTTTATAGAAAAATTATTTTTTTTATTTTAACTGCTTAATTTAATGTTTTCAATTTGAAAATGCAATATTTTTCAGTTGATATGTCAAGTATTACATTTTTCATTGAGAATGAAAATTAATGAAAATTGAACTACGTTTTCAGAAATACATTTTTTTGGTTGAAAATTCTTCGTTTTAATTGCTCATTTCTACGGTGGAAAATTAGACTATTTTGTGCAAAATTCGTTTTTCTTGTCTTGTTTAAAACCTAATTGTTTCAAAAATAAAATTAAACTGTTCTATTTTTCATTAAAAATTTATCTTTTTAAGTTGAAAATTCAACGAATCAATTCGTCCTTTTTGGTAAAAAGTTAATCTTTTTGGTTTAAAACCCATGTTTTGGTCAAAAATTGAACCATTTAGTTAAAAAATTATCTTTTTTTGGTTAAAATTCAATTTTTTTTACTTACAGTACTTCTTGGTTGAAAATTTCAATATTTGGGTGGAAAAATAAACTATTTCGTTGAAAATTATCTTCATTGTTAAAAAATCAGATTTTTGGAATAATAATTCAACTATTTTGTAGAATGATATGTTTTGTTGAGAGTTTATCTTCTTAGTTTCAAAATTCAACTAATAGGTTGAAGGTACTGCAACTTGAACTACTTTATTGAAAATTCATTGTATTATTTGTTTGAAGATTTGACATTTTAATTTATCTAGTTTCTGGAAAATGTATTTTTCTTTATTTACTTGAAACTTACGTTTTTAAATGAAAATTTAGCTATTGCATTTTTTGTTAAGAATGTATACTTTTAATTAAAAATTCAATTATTTGTTTTGGAATCTATGTATCTTCTTAAAAATTCATTTTGTAGAAAAATAATCTTCTTGGTTGCAAATTTACCTCTTTGATTGAAAATTCAACTATTGGGTTACAAATTTAAATATTTTGTTAAAAATTCATTGTTTTTTGGACTAAATACGAATTTTCAGCTGAAACAGCTTTCTGAATTGGAAATTCAAATATTTTGGTAAAAAATGATATTATTTGGTTAAATATGAAATTTTTCGTTGGAAATTCATATTTTAGGGTTGAAAGCTCAACTACTTTGTAGAAAATTGGTATTTTTCGAATAGAAAATTAATCTTCTCGGTTGAAAATTTTTCTTTTAAATTTAACTATATGGCCAAAAATTGAATTACTTGGTCAGAAATTCAACTCTTTTGTTGAAATTTCATTTCAACTAAAAATATAACAATTTTATTCTTGAATTAACATTTATAATTAGAATGAAAAGTGATCTTTTCTAATTGAAAATCCATCTTTTCTGGATAGAAAATTAATATTCTTGGTTCTAAACTCATCTTTTCAGTTGAAAATTCAATTATTTGGTTACAAATCTAAATCTTTTTTGTTACTATAATTTTGTAATTGAAATCTCACCTTTTCTGGTTGAAAAATATTTTTTTTCTTATAAAAAATTGTTTATTTTCAAATGAAAATTTAACTATTCCATTTTTAAATGAAAATCTAAATTTTTAACTGAAAATTGATCTTTTTTAGTTGAAAATTGAACTATTTGGTTAAAAATGCATGTATTTTGTCAAAAATGCGTTTTCCTTGGTAGAAATTTAATCTTTTTGGTTGAAAATTTATTTCTTTGGTTGTAAAATTAACGTCTTTTTTGAAAATTTGTTTTTTTTGAACGTCTTTTTTGAAAATTTGTTTTTTTTTGTTGAAAATTAATTTTCTCAACTGAAAATTTGATTATTCTATTTTTGTTACAAAATTCATCCTTTCCAGTTGAAAATTCATGCATTTTGTCGTAAGGTAATCTTTTTCGGTAGCAAATAATCCTTTTCGCTTGAAATTAATCTTCTTGGTTGAAAATTCAACTATTTGATTAAAATTTATTTTTTTAGTCGAAGATTTATCACTTTGGTTTAAAAGTAATTTCTTTAGTTAAGAATTTTTAATGTTGAAATTTGAACTATCTGATTGAAAGATCATACATTTTATTAAAAATTCGTTTCATGGTAGAAAATTCATTCCTTTGGTTAAAAATTTGACGATTTTGTTACAAATTCCTTTTTTTGTTGTTAAAAATCATGTTTTTACTTAATTTTCACCTATTCCATTTTTGGTTGAATTTTTTTTTAGGTTTAAAATTTGACTATTTGGCCTCATATTTTTCTACATGATTAGAAATTTGCCTTTTTATAGAAAATGTATATTAATCGATGAAAATTAAGTTTTTAACTGATGAATTCAACTATTCTATTTTTGGTAGAAATTTTTGTTCAGTTGAAAATGTAACTATTTCGCTTCAAACTAATCTAGTTCAATAAATTACGCATTTTTTCCAGAGAAAATTCATTTTTGGTCTAACAGATCGTATGCCTGCTGGACTTTCCTCTAAATTGTAATATTTTTGGGACTTTTTTGTCGTAAAAATTTCTCTAACGCAAGATCTAGGATGACCTCTGAAATATTTTTGAAAAATCTCAGGCAATTCTTGGGTTATACCGGTAATTTCTGCAAAAAACGTTTAGGTCTTAGATTCTTAGAATGTAGAATTAGTTTGATAATTGGAAAAATTCTGACATGAGTTGAAAAATTTTGGAATTATCCCGACTCGGTCAATGATCGATTTCTTTTGTGGACTTGATCACGGTCACTGCTCCTCGTCTTTTGTCGAATCTGGCCCTATTGTAGGCAAAATAGTTCGGATCGTCAACAATACTTGCTAAGCTCTATAGGCCACTCCCGTGAAGCAACGAGTAAAACAGGCGGTGCCAATGAGACCCCGTGGTGTCTGTGTTGTTCATAGAAAATTTATGGTGTCGGTGTTTTGTCCTCAGTGACTACTCCAGTTCCCATGCTCTCCGGAACTGCTAATCGTCCGTGAAGATTATTTAGTTTAGATTTAGTTCAAGGAAGGAACTTTTTTACCTTTGTCCTAATTTCCATTTAAAACAAACACAGAAAATACAAATGTGCAGAAAATGTTACGAAGTGGGGTAATGACACCATTAGTGATTTATATTCACTCTTCTAATACCACTCTTCTAATACTCGAATGAGAATGTTAAATAAGAACATCAATATTATTGCTTTATAAAATTGAATATGCAATAGAAATGTTGTAGTTGATAGTCATGTGTGGCTTACTTCTAATTATTTTTCATGTTTAATTTTCAATTTTTATTGTAAAATGTCCGAATTTTCAATAGGTGATTAAAATGTTATAACATTTATATTGCGGATTCAAAATTAATGTTTACATAGCAGTCATTGGTTGGTCATGGCCGATATAATAGTTTGAAAACCAGGATTATTTGAGAAAATTTTGATTTTCAGGGTGGGGGAAAAATTCCTATGGCTCTGGAAATCCATATTTTCTTTCTAAAAGTGTTTTTTTATGTTCACCTATTTCCAACTCCCACTTCTGAAAGACTCATAAATTGCCTATGATCAACAACATTTTTTTTTAGAAATCGTTGGAATTTCAACAAGATACATGAATTTTCCACTGAAAAAATAACATTTCAACCAAATATTTGAATTTTCAACAAAAAAATATCAATATTCAACCAAAAATGCAATAGTTAAATTTTCATTTAAAAACTTAATTTTCAACTAGATGAATTTCCTACAAAAAAGACAAATTTCCAACCAAGTAGCGAAATTTTAAGCCAAATAGTTGAATTTTCTACTAAAAATAATTTTCAACGGAAAAAAAGAAGCATTTTCAACAAAATAGTTGAATTTTCAATCGAAGAAATAAATTTTTAACCAAAAAGACTCATTTTCAGCATAATACTTGAGTTTTTAACAAAAATTATGAATCTTCCATAAAAAAAATAATCTTCAATCAAGTAGTTAAATTTTCAAGCAAAAAGATGAATTTTCAATAAGATACTTGAATTTTCAACTCAAAAGGATCAAATTTCAGCAAAAAGTATCATTAATCAACCAAAATTGGAACAGTTAAGTTTTCATTTAAAAAGTTAATTTTCAACTAGAGACGAATTTCCTACGAGCAAGAAAAATTTCCAACGAAGTAGAGATATTTTCAGCCAAATAATTTAATTTTCAACCAAAAAGAAAGAAGAATTTCCAGCAAAATAGGTAAATTTTCATTCAAAGGAATGAATTTGCAACCAACAAGATTAATTTTTAACAAAATGATGAATCTTTGGTAAAAAAAAAAGAATCTTCGATCAAATAGTTCTATTTTTAAGCAAAAAGATGAAGTTTCAGTTAAAAAGATTAATGTTCCATCAGAAAAGATGAATTTTCAAGAAAATACACGAGTTTTCGAACAAATAGTTGAATTTTAAACTATATAAGATAAATTTTTATTTAAAAATATAATTTTCAATCAAAAATAGATTATTAAAATTTTCAGTTGAAAAAATTAATTTTCAACCAAGAAAAAGGAATTTTTAACCAATAAAGATTAAGTTTGTGGGAAATAGATGAATTTTCAAACCAAAAAATACTTTCAGAAAAATAGTTGAATTTCATCCATGAAGGGATATCTTTTCGAGAAAATTATTGAACTTCTAACAAAATATTTGATTTTTTAACTTGATAGTTAAATTTGCAAACAAAGAGGTAAATTCCCAAACAGATGGTTCAGTTCCCATTCAAGAAAGTGAATTTCAACCGAAAAAATTGGACAAATTTTTCACAAAATCGTTAAATTTTCAACCCAAAAAATGAATTTTCAACTAAAATTATAAACCTTCAAACAAAAGCAATTCATTTTCAAAAAAGTAGTTCAAGCTGATGTACTCTCCAGTCAGTATTTGAATATTCAACTGAAAATAGATGAATTCTTAACGAAAAATATAATAGTTGATTTTTCATTCAAAAAAGATTTTATGTTCAAAATCAAAAACAGTTGAATATTCAACTTAAAAAGAAGAATTTTCAAAAAACAGTTTGATATGCAACCAAAACAAAGTAATGTTCAAATGAAAGGTTTTACTAAAACGATTATTTTGCTACAGAATAGTTTAATTTTCGTCCTGCAGATCTGAATATTCACCGAAAAGTTAATTTCCAACTAAGTAGTTGAATTTTAAACCAAAAAGACGAATTATCAGCTAATATAACAAATCTTCAACTGGAAAAGTAACATTTTTATTTAAAAAATGGATTTTTATAAAAAAGATGAATATTCAATTATGAAAATTAATTTTTTCCCCCTGAAAATGTTTTTTTTATATAAACCTAGTTCCAACTCCTACTTTTGGAAAATTTGCATCCAACAGATTTCTTTTAAGAAAACGTTGAATTGTCAACGAAATACATGAATTTTCTATTAGAGAAGATAAATTTTTAACTAAACATTTGGATTTTCAACAAAAAAAGATAAATTTTCAACCAAAAATGATCAATTTTCAATCTAAATTTTCAGTTAAAAAAAATTGATTTTCAACAAAAAAAAAGAATGTTCAATTCTGTAAATTAATTTTTTTTCTTCCTGCAAGTGTTTATATAGATTTACTTTCGACTCCCACCTTGGAAGATTTACAGGTTCCTAGGACCAACAAGGAGCATTTTAGAAAATTTTGATATTCAGTCCGTTCAAATAAAAAATTAGAAATCTGTATAAAAGCATTGCATACCATTTCAATCCAATTTGTTGACCAATTGATCAACTGACAATTACTGTAAATTGACAATCAATTTTTATATATTCCTTTTAAAGGTTTCTATATGATACAGTCATGCTAGAAATTCATGAAAAATATTTTCAGAATTGTAAACGGTTTTGTGATGAATCTACCAGGATATGAGACATGAATTGAAAATGAAGATATTTTTGAATAAAAAGATGGACATCAATTAGTGAACTTATTTTCGGTCCCGAATTCTACATTCGTTTGAAAAGAGCTATGACTGATTATCTGATCATCGATTATGTTTTTTGAATCCTTTAAAGTTTAAGTGACACAAATTTATTTCTCATGGCACGAGTTCGCCCCGGTTTGTTAAACGGAAAAAGGAAACGCCCATGCTTTTACCACGAAGTGAATAGCGCATATAAAAGGCGCTAAATGCGACAAAACCGTGACATCCTGTGTGACACGGGTCGCCACGTGACCTGCTCAATACCTAGACCGCAAACTTTATAACAATACTCAGTGCAACACTCGAGTTCAGCTGGTTTAACTCAAGAACTTTCATCAAAAGCTTTCGAAAATGAAAAAAATGCACACAATTAACAATTTCTTTGAGAGAGAAATGGGATACAAAATGTGATCAAATGTAAGCAATGTTCACATTTTTAGCACTCTTCACATTTTAACACTTTTTACGTTTTTACCCCTTTTTACATTTTTAACACTCCACATTTTTACCAATGATTAAGATTTTTATTTGAACTCATATTTTATGAATTATATATATGTGGCCAATGGCCATACCACGCTGAAAAAACCAGTTCTCATTAGATGACTGAAGTTAAGCAGTGTTGGGCGCGCTTAGTACTTGGATGGGTGACCATTCAGGAATAATGCTACTGCGTGCTGTTGGCTAGTCGTGGGTGTGGTGAGCTCACACTTGTAGTTATTTACTACAAGAACTATCCACCTAGAAACACTACCCGAATCGGGTAGTGTCACGCCTACCCCGAAAGGGAAATGGCTTAATGGTATACATACAAACATACACACACACAAACATACATACATGCATACATAAATAGATAAATATGTATACAATAATGCTAAATGATTCATTTCAAATACCAGAATTGTTATCTAATACTTTCGAGAAAGAACAAACAAAGCAGATAACACTAGTTTACAAAATTAAAATTTGTTCTGCCCATCACATCTTATTATGATTGTTTCTTGTATTTTAGCCAACTAAACACAAAAATCACACACAAAAATTTTTTTATGGAAGCGTTTTCGAAATATTAATGTTAAAATTTATTTGATCGTCCTGGGAAAAATAGGTGAGATATGGTGGGATAAATGGCTGTGAACTAGTGTAATGAGCAATTTTTTGGAAAGAAAAATTCGATGCAAAATGTGATAAAATATATAAGCAATGTTCACATTTATACCACTTTTCACAATTACACCACTTTTCTGAGTTCATACTCTGAAAAAACTCAAATGGTTTAAAAAATTCTATTATTTTGAAAGTTATATACTTGAAATTCTAACTATTTTTTCAATATTTCGGTGGGTAATTACGTTTTTGGACATAGAAATAAATAGGATACAAAATGTATACAATTTCCAGCTGAAGATAGTAGATCTTAAAAATGAAGATTTTTATTTGAACTCATCTTGTATAAATTATATGTATACAGTAATGTTGAGTTTTTCATTTCAAATACCAGAATTTTTATCTGAAACTTTCGGAAGAGAACAAACATTCCACATAATGATAAATTTTTTGAAAAGAGAAATATGGTATTGCAAGATGTGATCAAATGTAAGCAATATTCACATTTTTATCACTTTTCTCAATTTACATTCTAAGAAAACTCAAAATGGTTGAAAATTGTTCATTATTTCAAAAGTTATATTTTTTAATTCAAACAAATATTTACTATTTTTTTAATTTGGTAAATAACTACATTTTAGGACGAAGGAATTCACAGAATTCTCAAAATTTTGTTAAATACAAGGGTTCATATCGAAAGCTTTCGAAAATGATAAAAACAATGGTCAGAATGAACGATTTCTTGGAAAGAGTCATGGGATACAAACATTGAAAATATTGAAATTTTGATCATTTTTTCAAAGCTTTATTAAATAATTGCACAATAAATAATGAGCTAAAACTATTTGGTACTAGTATGAGAATACTTCATTTAAATTCTCTAGGTATTTTTTTCCATTTGAGGACATTAATATAATTTAAAGATTAACTTAGATGGAAGATTAACTTAACAGATTAGGGGTTGTCCATAAACTCTTTTTAGAGAATCCTTATTTTCCCCATGTTTTCAAGAAATTTCCCATTTTTCTTATTCATTCGTCTAAATTTAAACTGATTTAATAGAACTCAATGAGAAAATTCAACTATTAATAATTGAAATTCACGTTTTCTTGGTTGAAAAGTCCAACATTATATTTTTGGTTCGAAATTAATTTCTTTTGGTTTAAAATTTAATTATTTAACTTAATTATTTTGTTGAGAATGGAAATTGTTTGTTAAAAAGTAATTTTTTTGGTCAAAAAGTGAAATACATTGTTGAAAATGTATCTCTTCTAGTTTAAAAATGTAATATTTGGTTTAAAATTCATTTTTTAAAAATGAAAATTCAAGTATTCGTTTAAAATGTCATGTAAGTTGTTGATAATTATTCTTTTTTCATGAGAAATTAATCTTCTTGGTTAATAAATAAACTTTGCGGTTGAAAATTCAACTTATTGGATTCATCACTTTGGATGAAAATGTAATTATTTTGATAATATTTTTTTTTTTTTGGTTGAGAATTAATTTTCTTCACTGAAAATGTTACTATTCCATTTTATGTTGAAAATTAATCCTTTGTGGAGGAAAATTCATGAACTTTATTGAAAATTCGTATTTTTTGATAGAAAATTATTTCTGGTTTTGAAACTCATCCTGTTTGATTAAAAATGCAACTGTTTGTTCGATAATAATTTATGATCAATCAATCTGTTTTGGTTGAGGATTTAGAATTTTTGTTGAAAAATCGTCTTTTTTGGTTGATTCCACGAATTTTTACTGCATATTAAAAAAAAATGTTGTTGAAATATTAACTATTACATGTTTTGTTGAGAATTCAGTAGAAAATCAAACGTTTTTGTTCAAACATCATATCTTTGAATGAAAATTAAACTACTTTGTAGAAAATGAATTTTTTCGGTTGAAAATCACTTTTTTTATTTGAAAATTTAACTATTTGAACAGAAATTAAATTTTTTTTCGTCAAAAATGAATCTACTTTGTTGAAAATTCATAATTTTTGGCGAGGATTCCACTATTTTGTTAAAAATTCTTCTTTTGTAGTTGAACTCAACTAGGTCAAATTTTTTTTTACAATGTTATTGTTAAAAGTTATTTTTTTAACTTAAAATTTAACGATTTCATTTTTGCCTTACATATTTTTTTATTTGGAAATTCAGCTTGACTAAAAATAAACTTTCTTCTTGAAAAAGCTTCTTTCCTGGTTTAAAACTCAGCTGTTCTCAGAAATATTCGACTTTTTAACTTGCAAACTTTACTATTTTGTTAAAAATTCGTTTATTTGCGTAGAAAATTATTCTTGTTTTCCTTATTCTATTCGGTTCGGAATTTAGCTATTTTTTAAATATTTTATTTATTCGTTTAATTCAAATTGGTATAACTTTGTTTAAATTAGTTTTTTTAACTGCGATATTACCAATTCCATTTTTGGTCTTTTTTAGATAATCAATATTTTGGTAGAAAATAATTCTTCTAGTTTGAAAATTCCTCCTTGTACGTTAAAAATTCAGATATTTGGTGAAAAGATCAACTATTTTGTCAAAACTTTAAATATTTTGTTGAAAATTCAACTACATACATTCTTAAGGTCATCTGCTTTGCTCAAAAACTCCACTGTTTTGATGAAAATTCGACTTTTGGGATTGAAAATTTATCTTTAATGGTATAAAAGTCATCATTCTTGTTTGAAAATACATTTCTTTTGACTGAAAATAAATTTCGTTTCGAAAATTCAACTTTTCGAGTTGAAAATTCAACTATCTTTTAAAAAACTCGTATTTTTGTCAATTTTTTAATTCACTTTATGAAAGATTTTATATATCATTGAAATGGCCTAATTATACGCTACACCTGCAACAAAATTCAATTATTTTTTTGAGAAATATGGTATTTTGAAAAAAAGTCGGAATGCAAAATTCAAAATCCTGTAATTCCCTGAATTTAAAAATGTTTCAAAAACCATTTCAACCATAAACTTCACACACCCAACAATAAAGTTTAAACAAGTTTCATAAAAAAATAGGACCCCTCTCCACAACTTTCAGGAGATTCAGGAAATGGATTGACCAGAGCAACTGACCGGAAATCAGTTGACCTGGCGTTCAAATCCCAGCGGAGCGAAAGGAGAAAATCTTTTTTCTGAACAAATTTAATTTCAAAAATGGATTGACCCTTTAGGCATTCTCTACAAGTCTACATCTATACTTCCACATCACGACTAATTAAATGTTCGTGAAAAATTGTATCGATTCGTCGCGGTGGACGACTGGACAGCATTTTCTTTTGATAGATCCGAAAATCCGAAAATCGAAATCTCAGCATGTCAACGAGTGACTTCCTGGAGTCACTGACGTCGGAAATGGAGAGAAAAGAAAAACATATATCGTCCCCTAATAGCCCTCATTGGCACCCCTTCCATGGCTGGTTAGGGTAGAGCGGTAGAGTCCTGTTTTCATTTCAATTTCTACCCCTTGGAGTCCCCACTGGAGCCAGATGGCGAACGCTTGCTTTTGCCTGGTCTGGGTCTGAATGACGACTGGTGGCGGATAGGGATCGGAATGATTGAACATGTCAATGTTTGCTTAGGCTCATACTCCGTGGTTATTGAATCCGTTTATTTTGCGGGTTTACCTCGCATTATAAACCATACATGTTTATGCATACAATTACAAGCGACTCAACCGCCCTCTTCGAAATACACCTCAATTTTATAAATTACCAACAATTATATCATCAAAGTGATTTACATACGTATTGTCAAGGAATTATTTAATCAAATTTGCTAATTGATTTTGTGTTTTTACTAAAGAGTCATATGACGAATGATTATTAACTATAATAATCTGAAAGTTTATTATACGTCCGTTTGACATGTTGTCAAATTGTCGTCCCACTCAAGTAACATGAAGTTGAACGCCTTTCATGCAAATTTTTTATTGTTGATTTTTAAGTTTTCAATTTTGCCCTTTAGATTAAAATAACTGAGATTTTTAGATCGTAACGCAAAATTTGAAAATAAATTATTTTTAATTACATAGTTCCAAGATCCTTCGGAATCCTTTCATTTTCAACGCTTCAAGTTTCAATTCATTAATTTAGAAAAACTGGAAAGTTTCATGTAATATTTAAAATTATTCAATTCTTAACAGTGAAAGTAACAGTGTTTTTTGACAAAAATCACATTTTTTAGTAAAAAAATCTATTCAATAAATTTTAATGTCTAATGATACTACATGATATGATACTTATTAATAATATCTTTATCATCTTTAAACTTTTTATAATTTAGAATTGAAATTGAAATCATAACTTTTTAGGAAAGCAAAAAAACATTCTGTAAAATCTGAATCACCATTTAAGCCCAACAAAATTTGATCAGAAAAAGTTATCCAGCTTTGAGGAAATAGATTTGTCAGTCGACAATCTCAGAGTGACACTGGCCACAAATTAGAACAGGCTCGGCTGCGGATTGCGATAAGAAATGTGATCTTCTCCTCAAATGAAAAATAAAAACTTACTCCCCGGATTTTTGGTTTCTGAGTGAGTTTAAAAGAGTTTTGATACAAAAAAAAGTCAATTCTGAGTAAAGCGTCCAAGAATTTTGAGGTTACACTTGCATAGGTTTTGAAAATCGGTTTTCAGTAACGATTGCAAATCGAATTTTCAATTTTTTACAAAAATGGATACTTGCTTCCGATATATAGGGAGGCTGAATAAGAATACCGAATGTTTGATACAAGAAAATTATTTTGTTCCGAGAAAATCAAAATTTATTGTGACGGTATCGCACTGAGCTAGACGATTATTCGATGAAAGGACTATAAAAATAAATAAAAAATTGATAAATAGATTATATCAATATCAAGAAACACCGTGAAGAGAAAAACAAAATTATTACTACGAAATATTGCTCTAAAATTTTAACAAAAATGTAATGAAATTGTTTTTATTACTATATTAAACAATAAGAATTTGAACAAATCTTTTTATCACAGCGTGTGTTTGGTTTTTAAGAATTTTTTATACTAAAAGCACATTTTTTTTAAATATTGGTTATGTAGAGTTTCTTAAGATTAAAATGAAATTGTTAAACTTGAAAAGCTTTGGGTTTGAAATAATTTAATTCCCACATAATGACGTCAAATTGGTACCAGTAAATGCATTTTTCAATTTTATTTTGGAATTCACTTCAGTATACACCCGCATGATAAAAGTCATAAAATATTTTAGGATCTGGGTTTTCATCTCTTTTTGTAAATTATTTATTACCAGAGCAAACCCGAGTGAAGTGAAACTTTTTGAACTGTTTTATCTCGAATTGATCGAGGGGACTCGAGCAAACAAGACTGAAGCCAATAGACCTCCGGGCATGTTTTAAATCCTGACCGTGGCTGCTCATTTTTATGTCCACTCACCTTTTCTTCATTTTTTAAATATAGAAGTCATATGCTATTTTTATATTCAAAAACTAATAAGTAGTAGCAAAAATAGCGCGCTACGCGCGCTCATTACATATTTCTTGTTTTGATTGCCTGATTATCAAGTTAAAATATATGATATATAATTATATCTTTTTTTACATAATAGTAAACAAAAATGTAATAAGATAACTACTATTTTGTAAAATTTAAATTAAAAATAATTGAATATTGAATGACATCATTAAAAAAAATCGTTTTTTACTTGCTTAGGAATCTTAAGCAAAATTTTTTATTCTGGTCAAATTATTTGAAAATTCAAAATTCTTCACCAGCTTCTAAATTTTTTGTTCGAAATATTCAAAAATTTCCATTTTGTTGAAAAATTGTTGAAGTCTTTTCATATGTTAAATTATTTTTTACTCTTTTCAAATCTTCTAAATACCTCCTAAACTTACTCGATTTTTTTATGTTATCCTGCAAAATAAAAAATTTAGCTTTGAAATCTACACTCTCATTCGAAATTTTAGGTAATCATTTGAAATGTTTTGAATATTTTGAAACTTTTCTCAGTTTTCTCTTAAAGTCCATTTGTCGAAACAAAAATTATCTCAATTTTTCCTGAGAATATAAAGAAATTTTTTGCATTATCTTGAAACCTTTCGAAATCGAAATCTTCAAAAGTCTGCATTTTGTCTAACTTTTTTTTTATATCTTCTCAACTTTTGAATTATTCCAGAATCTTTTCAAAAAATTGTTTTAAACTTTTATTTTTGGTACCGGTATTTTTTTTACTGGTATCGACGTAAACTATTTGCCTTCTTAAGTTGTTGTCCATAATTGCATTTTTCTCATCTATTTGAAAGTGTGAACAAGTTTAGAAATAAGTAAAATGTAGTAACAAAATGTGAAGAACAGTATTATTTACCAAATGTTACAAAATCCTTTACAAATAAAACTTTCTCTTTTATCAATAATGTTTAGAGAAATTCAGAAAGAAATTTTATCAGGAAATAGAATGACTTATTTTGAATTTTTTATTTACTAAATTTATGATACAATTCAATCGCTCATAAAAATAATTGAAAAAGCATTGTGTTTGACATTTTCAATTTAGAACATTATCACACTAAGAATAATTTAATGGTGAATGCCTAGTTTTTGAGTGGTTTTATTTTTCAGAGAAATTTTGAATGTTTCGTTCCGACAGTTTTTGATTTTGATATTGTTCCGCATATTAAAAACGTTAGTTACGTTATTTTTAAGAAATCTAATTAAAAAATGTTCACCCTTAAGGACGAATTCTATAAGAAAATTCGAAGCGTTCTGTGAAAAAATAGTTTGTGCTTATTGTGTTCTTCAGAAGATTCTCTACAATTTTCATTGAGTGGTTCCTAATAAAACACATTTAAATTTGCATACAACAAATCGTAAATCCCTAAAGTTCCTAATTTGTCTGTAAAATTTGGAAAGTTTCATTTTCAATGTTCCAAATTTTCATTGCCGTGAATAAAAAAATTCTTCATTTTGTGAAGAAAAATAAAAATGTTCATTTTTACGTTTTGAAAGCTATGCATTTTTAATTGCAGAATAATAAAGGCTATACATTTGATATTGTGCCATTTTTCAGTACTTCAAAATCAAAATTTTTACATTTTAAACCTTATAAATTTGAAGATGGTCCACTTTTAATTTGTAAAATTGATTAATTTTTAGTTTGAAATGCTTAGTATTAAAATTATTCAAATGTGTAAGCCTATGTCTCAAGTATCCTTATATGTTTCTGATTCTTAAATAATAAAACAATACAAATGAAAAAAAGCAGGAATAAAGAAGCAGAAGCTTCTCTATAAACCAACTTCATGCTGCGAACAGAGCGTATTAGCTGCGAACACTTGTCCATTATTATTATTAATTCTCTGAAAACCTAGAGGGAGTGGCCCACTACTGAGCCGTCAGGCAATGACAATAGTTAGAGCAAGAGTGTAAAAAGCCTATGATAGGGGAAATGAAAAAGTGCATGATGTGGACTGAAGGGCATTATTGGTTACAAATGACTATATCAGACGTTATCTTTTATTTTGGAATAACGCGTGAAGGGACTTCCTGAATGTAAAAAGCTAAATGTCGAGGAGTTATCTTCTAGATCGCGCATCTGCCTTGTGTTTTGGTGAATCACTCCACATAACACGCCCGTGCACTTTAGATCCGCTCCACATTATGGTTTCCATAGGTATAGAGCATAGACCATGGGTGTTCCGGGATATTGCGCTCCTGTTACGTGCACGCGTTATGGTCAGCTGGAGGAACCCCGGGTCTTCACCCCGGACGAAACCATAAAGCCATAAGGCCTACAATTACGCCAATCTCGATGATTTGTGATAATTAATTATAGGCCGACTGTTTTAAGAGCGACAACCTCTTTTGCGCGCGGAAAAAGGATTTTGTTCACTCAAGAACAAAAAATACTGCTGCGAACTACTATGGGTGTATTCACTATAGATGCGGATTTATTTGAGGAGCAAATGAACAAAACTCAAAACATGATCAATCCATTCGAGATGATTCCTGAATGATAAGACAAATGCTGTATTTCAAAAACACCAGGATAGAAGAAAAATTCAAATAGGATCATATAGAGGATCATCTAAAGTATCACTGATCTGGAGAATCATCATCTACAAAATCAACTAGAGGATCATTATCATCATCATCTAGAGAATCATCATTTATAGCATCATCTGAAGGATCGTGAAATAGGATCATATGGAGGAAACCATTTGGCTGGTTATCCAATGTTATCGAATTATTGAATCTATAAGTTTGGTTTTATGCAGTTTTCATAACATGGTGAACACTTTTGTACACAATATTCAGATTTAGATTTATATATTTTGAAAGTTAAAACACTTTTAAAGCGCAATTTTATTGTGTTGGGATTTTTTATGAACTTAGGGTCAATAACCATATTTTTCGAGGTTTATTTCCACTAAGAAAAAGAAACTGACAATTGTTTCATCAATTTGATGCTCATATCTAATACCGGAAATCTTATTTCCAGAAAATCAGAGAGACCAACAAAACTTCAGTCAATGTATCTTATTGAAACAAAAAATTTTTTAAGTTACAGTAGTGTTATATTTTAAATATTGAATAAGATTTCCATATAAACAAAGTAAGCCAAAAACAACTCAAATGCGAACAATTAAATACAACAAATTATTCGCATATAAATAGAAAAAACCATGCTCTTTAACTTCTTAAATCGGTACTAGTGGGTTATAAAAGTTTCTACCATATAGGTTTAACGATGCGTCTCGAAAACCCGAAAAATTAAATGAGATATGTGGGTAATTGTCAAATTGTAGGCAAATTTTAGCACCAACAGTGGCAATCATAGTATTATTAGGAATTGAATATTTCATAACGGAAATTGATCTTATCACATGTAAGAATTTTGAATCCAAAAGGGGCAGTTATGAAAATAAGAAATAATAATGAATCCATGCGCACAAGCATATAATCAGCCGTATGTTGTTCTATAGTACCGTACGGTAATGATGCGAGAAAAATGTTAAAGTTCAACCTTTTTTAATGTTTATAAAAAAATAACAGATTTTAATTATAAAAAGTCACCTACTTATAAAAGAAAACACCGCCAATCAAGTAACGGAATGGTTTTTATCATTTTTTTTTCAACCCGAAATTGGGTTTTAACGCACGTACGGGAATGACGTTTTTGTTGTCAAGATGCACTTTTCAGTTTTAATGTCGGATTCACAAAAAAGAGAGTTGATATTTTAAGCTCAATTTCATAAAATCTCATATTAAACGATACGCTTAATATTTATGTATTTATTACTCAACTGTACCCGAAATATTTTACTAGAAAAGAAGACGTACGGTAATGACGTATAAAATGGCAAAAATTGAGGGACAGACTTCAAGGCTTTTGCAGTATTATTTATTTGACCTAAAAAATGTGCATAAATTAAATTTATGTTCATGTGAAGTTTGCAAACTTGATACGTTAAGCGTTTTTCGGGTTACTGTCTAAAAGAAAAGGAGGAAATCAGTTTATCCTTGTGCAAAGTCAGGTTGGGACGCCGTACGGTAATGACGTTTTGGGTGTTTTTATATTAAATTAAACTGAATAGGAACAGAAATGAAAAAAATAACTGACCATTTCATAGAGGATGATAATAAGTATTTATTAAATTTAAATTTAAAAAAAAATCAGCACGAGCTTCTAAGTTAATGTTATATTACTGGGACTTCAAGGTTGCCTTCAATTTGACTTGAATTGCTTTGTTAAAAAAAAATTGTCATAAGAAAATGACCATTTTTTCAATTATACCATCTAATTTTATTTAAATAATGATCATTTCGTAAATTGAGAAAAATGTGGGTTGAATAAACAAGACATGATATGGTTGAAACGACAAAGTGTCGATTCAACGAAATCTTTTCCCAATATATAATTCACGAAAGAATTTATTTTGTGCAGGATTCGAAAAAAGTAAACGGTTTGGTCAAAAAAGCCACTGTAGAATATTTGGTCTTGATCCAAAAACAATATTTTGAGAAATACTGACAAAATTGCTTGGCAAACCCCAAAAAACATATTTTTCTTGATTCACTTCAAAATTATTGCTAGTATCAAAATATTGTTTCAATAAAAGTTTCAGATATCTATGAAATAAATATTTTCCGTTGTTTTGATTTTTTTTAAGAAACAAGCCTTTTCGAATATAAATAAATAAAAAGGTGGAAAAATTCAACAAAGTCAACAACATTTTAAAAATAATTTCAAAAATCAAAATACACTTTTAATTATACTAACTATAGTGGACTCGATAAATTATAAATCACCTGTTTAATAAGACTAGTTGGGTAGTTCTTATTTGTTATCCAAAATTACACAAAAATAAATGTAGGCATTTTTTTCAAATTTCTTGTCAATAGCCGGTCGGAAATTGTTTACAAATTGTAGGTGAGAAAAACTAGATCCATTTTTACATGAAAATAGAATAATTACTATAAATTAAAACAAAAATTACAGGAAATGAGAACTTTTGTCTATTATTATTTGTACGAATTTTGAACATTTTTTTGATATATTATTGTATATTGTCGTATACGATTGTTTTTTGTTGCAGTTTCAATATTTTACAAGAAAGTATACCAGCATTTATAGTTATTTCTTGAATATTTTCTTAATCTAGGTCGAAAAATAACAACTTTTTGTATGCATAAATGGTACATTTTTGAATTATTTTTTTGTATAATATTAAAACTGCAATAAAATACTATATTTTACGAAAAAAATCAAAAATGTACAATATTTGTCCAAATAATAAACAAAGGTTCTTATTTCTGATAATTGTCGTTTTAATTTATTGCATTCATTTGTATTCTCCTGTAAAAATTTTTCTAGTGCTTCGTACTTATTTGAAAAAAATGTCCACCAGGGAGAAGAAAATAAATCATTAAATTTTATTTTTCTTAGAATTAATTTTTGACAAATTTTAGATAACAAACAAAAACTACCCAATTATGGTTTTCAAGTGTCTAAACTTGTAATTCAGATTTTTCACGAAGTTCACTAATAAGTAAAAACAAAAATACTGAGTTCAAAAATGAAAATTAATTTTTTTTAAAATTGTTTCACCTTTTTTTCGTTTTTGCTTGTGAATGGTTGTTTCAATAGAAAAAAATTAATGAAATAAAAAAGATGTATTTCATCAACGATTATAACTTCAATTCAAACAATTTTTTGTACTACTAATGATTTTGAAGCACATCGAGGTTTTCGGACAATTTTGGCAGAATTCATCAGAACCATTTTTTTGTAACGGCAGAAGAATTTGCGCAGTTGCTTTTTAGGTTGAAAAGCAAAAAATAGGACCCTAGGGTCCTTCATTTTCTAAATTTGTATTTTACGTTACACCCTTTTATCGACTTATTCTCGAAAAAGATTTTTTTCAATAAATAAATATAACCAAAAATGACCATTTCTCCAATTCAACCTTCTTGTTTCTTTAAAATAATGCAGACATTTTCACAATGGCCTACATTTTATAGAGCGTCATTAGATGATGTGTCATTCTACAATAAAAGGAATAACTGTTTATCATCAATTCATTAGTTGAAAGTCGATTTTATAAAATTTTCATTATTTTGACATTTTTTTAAATTATATTGTCAGACTCAGGACAATCCACGGTCAGTGGCCTAACTCACAACTTCTAACTAACACCTAACTCCTTAGTCCAAACTCCTAACTCACAACTTATAAGGCGGAAAGTAGGGGAAATTAGGGGAGGGGAATTAGGGAACGTAAGGTGAAATATGAGTACGGGAAGTACAAGAAGTGATAGGTAATGAGAGAAGGGTAGGTAGGGGAAGTGAGGGTAGCGAAACTATGGGTAGTGAGGGAAAATAAGGGAAGTAGAGGAAGTGAGGGAAAATGTGGGGAAATGAGGAGAGGGGGAAGCAGACGAGGAAGAAGTTGTGGAGGGGAAGAAAATCAAAGGTTGAAGTTGGGAAGGGGAAGTAAGGTGGAGAGGGGAATTGGAGAAATAGGGCGAATAGTGGAGATAAAATATAGAAGGGGGAGATTTTAACGACTCATTTACGTCTTAATAGGCTACGAAACACCTTTTGACTAATTTTTCGAAAATGAGGCTTGGTTATTTCCTTCGAAATTTTATTGGCGAATGTTTTTAAACACGAATATTCATTTACTGACTCTCTCTAACAAATTATAAAAAAAGGTATGAAGACAACTTTTAATTGAAGTTTTCAAGGTTTGTCCTCACGATATATTTTTTTTGTTTCTGCCTGTCGATCACTGAAATCCCGCGAGAACCGCAATGTTAGTTTTGAAATCGTGATTTGTTGAGGCTTGCACCCTCAACCAGTAAGTTTTGTTTACTCAGAGCACCGCCTTTCGTCGGTCCTGTATGATCTCATTATTTCATTCGGTTAAATTTAAACACTTCAACTGCCTCTCATTTCTCTTTGTTTAACCCCAAGGGATTTCAAGAGGGATGAATAAAATTGCCACGCACTTGAAAAAAATTTGTGTTTTTATGCAAAATTTATTTGTTTCTAATAATTTATAGAACAATACACTTTGGATGACTCTAAGATTATTTAATGAATAAGCAATATATTCTCGTTTTTTTATATATAATAGATGAAAAATAGTTATCACCTCTTGACCAATTAATAACACAAATAGTTAATTATGTACTAATAGAAAGCAATGCTCATTCAACGATAAACCAATATCGCCAATATTAATAAAGCAAACATGATTCTTAGTTTTTTGTGCTATTAGGTATATCAGAGAGTTATTTTGGTAAAGCGAGATTATTAAAATTGTTATTCAGGAAAAAAGTTCTTGAAATTTCTAAAAAATTTTCAAACTCTGAATTCTTTTGTGCAATTTTTTTATCAAAATAAGAAATATTATAGAACCATTTAACGTCTCTGGATTTTTATTTCCTAACATTACAAATATAAACAATTTGAAAATCCATTATTAATCCAATATTTAGATATTATATTTAAAAAAATTCTGTAACAATAATTAGAGGTTTCGAATCAAAAGCGTTTAAAATCAAAAATATATATTGAAGGATTGAAAACGTTCCAAGCCAAGCAATTCTAGATTAGGTAAAATTTGGGAAAAGGACAATGTTTCGAATTAAATAAAAAGGGATTGAACCTGTATTTTTTAAAGGTAAAACCGTATGAAATTGAATCATTTTAAATCGAAAATTTTTAATTAGAAGCCCTCAAATTTGAAAAATTTTACTCTAAAGTTATCAAAATTGGACAATTTTGTTAGAAAGGAGTTTAAATTGTATTATTTCTAATTGCAAGTGTTCAAAATTGCATTTTTTTATTTTGAATTAAGAATCTTGAAATTGAATGATTTCAGATTAACATTTCGAAAATAGGAGAATTTTAACACATTCAAAATCGAATATTTTCATATTCGAGTTTTGAAAATTCGATTATTCAAAATTCAAGGGAATAAAAATTATATTAATTCTAATAAAAATCTCAAAATTAGAAACTAAAATAAATATTCTAAAGTCAAAGCTTCTGAAATTCAAGAATTCAAAATTGTTATTACATCACAAAAATTATAATTCAACATTCAAAATCAGACAAATTTTTCCAAAATCCAAAAATAAATTCAACGCAATTTTCACGGTTTAAAATAGAAAATTTTTAATTCCAAACCTTTAAAATTCAATTATTCTAAAAAAAACTTTCGGAATAAAAAGTAATTTTAAACGCGAAACATTAAAACGGAAAAAAATTACACCCTGGAACAGTGAAACTTAAACGAATCCGAACTTCATTTGAAATTGAAAAAATTTTGGTAGCAAAAATTTTGAAAATACAACTTTCCAATACTTATAACCTTTAAAATTTCGATGGTTTCAAATGAATTCAAATCATTCAAAAATTAAAAAAATTAAATGTATTAATTATATAAACGATTGCTATATATGGATCCAATGTTTTGAAATGCACAATTTCAAGCTTTTCAATTGGAAATTGTTTATTATTTTAATTGAGTTTTAAACGCTAAATAAATTGAAATATTTTCAAATAAAAAATATTTTTTTTTTCAATGACTGGTTCTGAAATCTTCTCATTCTGAAGTCTTGAATTTGAGGAATTATTGTCTCAATTTTTCATTATTTTTAATTTACTCTGGAGACATATAATTAAAGATTGTTCACTTGCATATCCTTCGAACTGAACACTTAAATCTGAAATTATTTAATTTAAAACTAACTAAAATTGAAATAAAAAAATTTAGAATGTTTAAATGTTGTAAGATTTAACACCTGGAATTGTCATGACATTTTTAATAATTGAAACTACAACAATAAACATTGATTAATGAACAAATGCACAATTCAGCCATTTCTTAATATACACATTATTCTTCCAGATTCTTTTGAAGAAGCTGAAATTATTTATTAAATAATAGCAAAATCGTTCATTTCTTAATAAAATTATTCAAACAGAAAAATGTTCACTTGCTGGCAAATTATCCATGTAAGAGGTCATTTTGGAGATACTGATATTTAATTATAATTGAGAAACAAAATATGTATGTTATGAAATGACTTAATTGTGTAATAGTTTATTCAATTTGTTTGAACAATTACCAGTTTTACCGAAAAGTAAAGTAATATCGAAAAAATTGAGTGAAAAGTAATTTTTAGTCCATTCCATTAAAAATCAAAAGCCTCTCGGTTCCAGAATAGCTAAAAAGTTTATTTGTTTACTAAAGTTGATAATAAAGATTAACAAAATATTGAACACGTGATAGGTCCCAATTAAGTATTAATTTTACACTTATTGCGATGAAATTTTTATTCAATAAGATATCTGAGTCTTTCTAATCCTAAAGGAAGAATTTTTGCTGACTAATTTATTTATAACAAAAAAATCTTTTTTATATTTACTTATAACTATAATTTAGCATTCTCGGAAAGAATTTACATTTATTTGAAACACTTACGAGCATTTTATTGGAATTTTCATTTTGTGGTGCTCTCAGCGTAAAAAAGAACAATAAAAAACTGTTGATCAAATAAACAATTTGAAAACTACATTTATATAAATGTATTTTTGTCGTCTGATCAATAATAACAGAGATGAAAATTGTAGAAATATATTTCAATTTTCAAAAATCCAATTTTCAAATTACAATGTCTGTCAAAATAATGGAAAATTTTCAAAATGCTGTGACATTATTCAGTATCCTTCACACTATGCAATATCAAAACAGAAAGGAAATCGATGACCCACTTTTTCCTTTTTAAATGGATTGCCCCTTGTAGCAATTTTCCTCTTAGAATAAAGGTAGATAGTAAGGTTTCTTGTATTTTTCAACTTCAGAGTTAGAGTGAGAAAATTATTAATTGAATTTAATAAAAAATAATCGCTTAAATAATTTATCATCTGTGATTACAATATTCCATTAGAATAATGCTAGAAAGTTGTGGTTTCTGTTTGAAATTTTCAACCTTTTATCAACTTCTCACGTCCAATGTGGTAATAATTAGTCAAAGTTATTACAAATAGTTGTTTGAACAATTTACAATTGTTCATAACTATCTTCTCTTAGAATAATGCTAGAAAGTTTCTATTTATTCTAAAATCAACAACTTTTTTTCAACTTTACAGTTACAGTGAGATGATAATTAATACAATGTAACAAATTATTTGTTTCAACAATTTATTATTGTTTATAACTATCTTCTTTAAGAGTAATGCTAGAAAGTTGCGGCTTCTTCTGAAATTTCAACTTTTATTTGGGATGAGAGCATGAAAATTAGAAAAAAATTTCGAAATTATTTTTGTACCACCCTATTGTACTTCCATAAAATTCTCTTGAGCTTTGACTCATCATTAAGGGATCCAGAGTTCGCCAGGATCACAATTAAAAAAGTCAGCATTAAGCGGATGTGACGAGTGACATGCTCCTATGGCATAAAGTCACCCTCGACTTTCATCAAGGGAGAAACTTACCCCCGTTTTGTTCGCTATACACCCACGCACAATAAGCACCCCTAATAGGAACACGCATCCCTTGATTAGAAGCCTAGGAGACTCGCAAAATAGAAAATCTTTATATCTGAACTTTAGGGTGGTTCTCATTTATGCTTTGTAAATTTTTTTAAAATTTCTTTCGTCCAGTTTTGTTCGAATGCTCAGAAAAAAAATCTCAAAATTTGAGCAAAATCGGTTAATATTTAGGGGTCGCGCAAAGATCATGAAATTTCCCATTGATTTAACATGGTAAAAAGTCAGCTTTTCGCAAATCTAGTAGTTAAAGGTTTTGAAATTAATCACAAATTTTGATGGTGGAAAACCTGAAACCATTCTTATGGGTCCCCAAAACAAAACCCCGTAAGTACCAAAGAATTTTACGTAATATTGCGATTTATTAACGCTTTGCAATTTTTTTTATATAAATAATCATCAATTGGTCATTCAAGGATACTGAGTCATATATGAACTAATTTTCAATCGTTTAAACAATTGCAATTTGTTTAAACCAGTCGTTTTTTCAGGTAAGTCGTGAAAGGAACGTACATATTCTAGACGCTATGAGTTCTTCAATCAAGAATATCAATAAAACAATTTGTTTAAATAATTTTACAATTATTTAAATAATTCATTTTTTGTTCAAGTATATATTTTACCTAGAAAAAGCAGGAGAAACCTCTTATCTCACTAAATTGACCACAGATTTTAATAGTTTAAAGTACCAATTTGTCTTATAATTATACTTGTAAATCTTTAAACAAATTTAAATTGTTCAAAGAATGTAATGTTACTTGTAACATTTTATCATCTTGAAAAATTAAAATTTTCAAAAACCTGACTTTTTCTCATGTTGAACCAATGGTAAAATTCATGGTTTTGCGTTTTTTTTTAAATACAAATTGTTTATAATACGTAAAATACTACTTTCTACTGAAGGTTAGATGTTTCCATAAATTGTTTAAATATTTTTTTATTGTTTTTAAGTCAAAAATGTTAACTAAAGGGTGACAGTACAGAACTAGATAACCAACAAAATCAGGATTTTTCAGGAGAGCGAAAAAACATTCTGTAAAATCGAAGTCACTATTTAAGGATAAGACAGAAGTCCACTTCCGAGATGACGAGTTGCTGATTTCAGCCCGAAAAAATTCGATTAGAAACACTTATTCATTTTCGAAGAAATAGTTCTGTCAGCTGACAATTTCGAATTGAAACTGACCATAATATAGAAATGACTCAGCTGCGGATTGCGATAAAACATGTAATCTTTAGTTCAAATAGAAAATAAAAACTCACTCCCGAGAAATTGATTTTTGAAATGAGGATACAAAAATTTCAATCTGAAGAAGTTAATCAATCCCGAGTAAATCGCCCAAGAATTTTGAGTTTAAGAATATTGGGTGAAAAGACTCTAAAAAGAATATTTCTTTTCAATAAATGCTGATAGTTGAAAAAAATATTGTGAAGAAAAGAGACAAAATTATGACTACATTTAGATACTCCGCCAAAATACTACGCTAAAATTTTGTCTGAAATTCGAATTAGTTTTTTTATTACTGTATTAAAAAATGAGAATTCGAAAAAATTCTTTCATCATAATATACAAAATAATGCTATATAGTTGCGTTTTTTCTGGGATTTTTCACTTCTTGTCAACTTTTCACTTAGCAAGATAATAATCAATGCAAGTTCACAAAAATAATTGTTTGAACAATTTATCATTGCTTATAACTATATTTTCTTAGATGTATGCTAGAAAGTTGCAAGTTTTTTCATAACTTCCATATTGTCTTTGACTTATCATTTAGAGACAAATGAAAAATATGAATATCAATTTGAACAGAGATGCTTTCAGTAGATATTTCAAGGAAAATTTAAATTTAGTATGATCCATATAGAAGATATAAAGAATAATTTAAATATCTTTTTCATTATTTATGAAAACATATTCACAAAAAAGGAAGAGATTGTGATGTGCTATATTCAGGAAAAACTGCAACTTTCTAGGATGACTGAAAGAAACTTTTATTAAGAATAATAATAGATTGTTTGAACAATTACTTTTGTTAACTTGAATTAATTATTACCTGACTCTAATTAATAGGTGGACAAAATGTGAAATTATGTAGAAAAAACTGCAACTTTCTAGCATTATCCTTAGAGAATATTATTATAAATATTAATAAAATGTTCAAACAATTATTCATGTTGAATTTATTTGATTATTGCCCTGCTCTAACTGAAAAGTTGAAAATAACTCGAAAAATTCGGAATAAACACAACTTTCTAATTCTATCCTACGAGATAATTTGCTAAGAACAGTAATAAATTGTTTAAAAAATTTGTGTAAATACCTCATTATAAGTGCATATAAGTTTATTCTGTATGAGAAACAATTTCGGTCAAAAAAGCGAAAAAAAATTATAATTAGCGCCAGAAACCGGCAGAACCCAGTTTTTTCCTTATGGAAGTTTTTCGGGACTCAATGAAACAGGCTTATGGATTTAATATTGAAAAACTAATTTCTTATTTGTATTTTAAAGCAATAAAAACACAAAATTGTTTAAAAATTTTGAAACTTGCAATTCAAAGCCCTAATAGTTGAACAATTACATTTAAAATGTTGAAAATTCAATAATTTTACGTTGAAAATTTCTAAATGAGACTTCTATTATTGACCTGCAATGTTCAGAGCCCCTCTTTACATACTTTTTCCAAGCCTTTATAATTCCTCTTAATTAATTTTTATACTTTTCTTGCGTGTCTGCTCGTTTTATGAAAAAATAACTAAAAACACTGCGTGTAAAAATCGCATGTGAGTGGGGAAATGTAATTACAACAATCAGTTATAAAGAATGCTTTATTGCATCAGTGATAAGTCGCCTACATAATGAAGAGCCACAGTTTACGATCATTGTTTACATTACGTAGCGTTTAAGGAATTATATTTCTGACTTTTTTATAACCGACATTTTATAATTCAGTAAAAATAAATCAATGTGTATTAAAATCATAATGTCTTTGAAGAATTATATTTATAATTAAAAAATTATTCAAATTGGGCACGGCGCGCCTACAAAAAAGGCTTTCGTAGCCTATTGAGAAGATCAGTAAGTTGTTGAATTCTTCCCCTCCCATACTTCCAATCCCCTACTCTCTTTCCTTTCCCTTCTTCACTTCCTCAACTTCCCCTGTTCTAACTTCTTCACTTCCTGTACTAACCCACCCTACTTCTAATGCTTCCCTTCCAACCTCCGCTTCCCTCCTCTAGCTCTACGCTACTACTCCTCAATACCCTGATTCTCTCCTCTCACTTCTTCACCCTTCCCCTGCTTACTCTTCTCTCACTTCCCTTCCCTATCTCTACTATCCCTTCGCTCCCTTCCCCTACTTCCCTTTTCTCGCTTCTTCACCCTATCCTCATTATCCCTTTCCTCTCTGCTTCTACTTTCCCCTTGTATACTTAGCCTCTCCTTACTATTCCTACTACCCCATCACATTTCCAATACTTCACCTTCCGCGCCTTACTTCACTTACCAACTTTTCCTCACCTTCTACTACCCTTTTCATTCTCTGCTTCCCTCCCGTCACTTATCCTCCCTCCACCAAAATTTCCTCCCTAACCGCACTATCTCTCCCCTCCCTTTCCCTACTTTTACTTCCTTTACTTCGCCTCTCATAACTTCCTCTACTACTCTTCCCCAACTTCCAACACTTTCCCATCCATCCCTTCCACTTCCCTATCCTACTTTCCTTCTCAGGAAAAATGTGAGACATTTTTGATAGAGGAGTTTGCTCTCGATGGTGGCAACCCTCACAATAAAGAAATTATTATACAAACGCGGTACGATGTAATAACGAAGCTGCGAGTTGATTCACTTTAACGATGCACTTTCTACAAAACGAGGGACTTTTACACCTTACAAGGGTCACTTGGCGGCAGTTTCTTCATTATGCAAATTTTACGGATGCTGTAATTAAACCCTAGTCAGGGGGTCGATTACGTATCTTTTTCACTTCACTTTCACATTCACTTTACTAACAGCTTCACCTTCTTTCAATTTTGGTGTTTAAGGAGAAATAACTAAAGGATGGTGAATGTGGCAATAAAGTGAAAGTGGAGGTGAACTAAAAAATTATGCGTAATCATCCCCTAGCGCACCATTCGTGAATTAAATAAAATTGAATTAAAATGAAAATAATTTTCTATAAATTTTATTTTCAATGTTAGTGACCATCCATAAAAAACATAACAGCTTTTTCTGTCAAAAAATATCCATGAAAACCAATTTTTTTACATTTTTAGAAATTTCTTATACACGCAAAATGATTGAATATTTTTTTAATTTCTCGGAAGATATTTGAAAATATTTTAAGGGATTTCACAGATTATTATCAGATATTGTAAAACTTTACGAGATTTGATAATATTTTAATGCAATTTAAAAGAATGTATACACAAGTATCTCCAAAGGTTTTGACAAATTTGAAAGTTTTGAGGATATTTTAAAAGATTTTAGGGGATTTTTTAAGGGATTTTAACGGTACCGGTCAGATTTCCGAGGATTTTAGTGATTTTAAGGGAGTTCAAAGGCTTTCAAAAATGCGTTTTAATGAATTATTGAGGAGTGGGCAAAATTTTAAAGGACCTCCAATATTTCAAGGAATTTCGAGAAATTTTAAGAAATATCACAAGATTTTATGAAACTTCAGGAAATCCTAAGGGATTTTCAATATTTAAGGTATTTTCAAAGATTTTCAAGAATTGAAAAGATTTCAGGGTATATTAAAATAATCCAAGGACTCTGATAGTTTCAAAACAATTACGAAGGATTTTAAAGCTATTAAAGCATTTTTTCAAATTACAAAAAATTTTCTAGAACTTTCAAAAATCTCAAGATATTTTAAAATATTTCAAAGGATTGGAAACATCTCAGGGCATTTTGAATGATTCCAAGAAAGTTTGAAGAAATTTAAAAAACATCGAAGAATATCATCAGATTTCATACAACTTCACGAGATTTCACGGGATTTTCCAATATTTTTTAGAAATTTCCACAAATTTATTTACGAAATTGAGAGATTTCGATGGATTTTAAAATTTTTCAATATTTCAAGCAATTTCTAAGGATGAAAATTTTGTCTGAAGATTTTACAGAATTTGAAAGATGTTATGATATTTAAAAAGATTCCACCACCACAGTGTTTCACTAATCGGCACCAAATTTTGCCTACATATTTTTGATTTCCTGTCTGTTTGGAATTTTTTGTTTCTTCCTTTGCTTTGGAAGTTTTTTTGACAAGTTATATTGGAATTTCACAACTGATTTCCAATGTCTGAAAACTGGATTCGACGACTCGAGTACAAGTTTTAAAATTAAAAACCATTACCGTTCTCTTTATTTAAGTTTATATTTCTGTTTTACTTTCTCAGAGTTTTTTTTAATTTTAGTTCAAATTTCATTGTCGAGATCGTATTTTTCAAAACCAAATCCTTCGATAAATGCAAGAAGTTCATTCATAAGTTAGGTTAGTCTTGAATGATAAAAAGTTGTTCATTATGTGTTTAGCATGTTTTTTTATGATTTCATAAAACTTTTATTGCATTTCCGTTTCTTCTCGATTATTATTATTCATATATTTTAGGGTGTTCACTTTAAGGGATTCCGTGGCAATTCCAAGTGGTTGAATAAATTTGCCCCTTAACCCCACATAGAAGAATTTTGAAAGTGTACTCTCTATATCTACTTTTCTATAAACAAATGAATTAGATTCTCTTGAAAAATAATAGAAAATACTTTTTCAGTTTCCTGTTTATTATAGAAAATTCTGAAGTGCTGTCTTTTGATCCTGACATCCATATAATTTTTTTTATGGACATAAATTTCTCGGTATAGCAGTCGCAAAGTGAAAACACACGCTCTGGATCACGTACCGTCATTAGGTTCCCTCGAGACTTTATTAGCGTACCTATCATGCGTGGCACAAATAGAGCATGCTTGACACACGAAAGCATTATAGTTGATTACTCAACGTGAAGGACGATCGAAGTACATTATGTACCTGCTGCCACACACATTTTACAATTTTCAATTTACAACCAAGATATAGATAAATACATACATTTTTCACCTCTTAAAAGTATTAAAAAAAAACTGTAGGTACACGCATTGCGAAAGGTCCTGTTGTAATTCAGGTTATTAGTATCTCAGAGAGTAGCCTCTATTTTGAATTTTTTATCTCAATTCTAATTAAATATAAGGGTCAATAATAACCCTTTATCCTCACCACTCTCTTCTTCAATAACCTTTCCTTCGCTACACCTATCCACTCCACCTATCCTATGAATTTAATATTTTTAATAAAATCAAATATAACGGCTAGAAGCAACTACTTTATCCAACCTTTTCAACTCCATCTCTACTCCCTCATTGTACCAAATTCTAAATCTAATTTTTTTTCGTATTTTCGAACCTGCGGAGCAAAAAATTCGAAAGAAAAGAGTGAGAAAAATGGACACTTTTGAGACAAACACTTGTCAAAGTTTCCATTTTTACATGCATTTTAATGGAAAAATGCTTACTTTAGTGGAATGTTTTTTTTAAACCTCTTTGATAGATTTGGCTAAAAGTTTCACATTAGGACGATTGGACTTACCTGAACAAAAGGATCATACCTAAGAACCAGAAAGATTAACGACTTTTTGGGTATACAACATATTTTGGGGATGTTATCGTGCCTTGAAAATCCAGGTATGGAAATCATCAATTCTTAGTGACAAAAATCACTGAGGATTTTTTATTCAATTGTTACGGTATGAAATCGGAAGATGTTCTGATGAAAATATCTTAATTTACTTCAAGGGTTGTTTTTTTATCCCTTGAACATTGAATCCAGAATATCAACATTGCTTAATAACTAAAATCACACAAGGTTTTCTGATTGATCTATGAGGATAGTTGTTTAATCATCCCTTAATCAGAGAAATAGAGAAATTAACATTTCGTAACGGATAAATCGCCAAAGATTTTTTGTAATCATAATCAGGCCTACAAAATCACTTTAAAAGATACACAGGAAGCGTCTTTTAGCAGGATTTGCATAAGAATTTATTGTCAGAGTAGTTTAATCATACCTCAATTCTCGAAACAAGAAAAACGATATTTTTTACGGGATAACGCACCACACATTTTTTATTAATACAATAAAATAACCAAACAAAATCACTTTAAAAAAAAACAGAAAGTGTTTCGTTGCAAGATCGGCGTTTGAATTTATCATCAGGGTAGTTTAAACATCCCTTAATTATAGCAGCCAGTATGTCGATATTTTAGGCGGTTTAAAGCACCAGAGATTTTTTAAGTCATATATTGATAAACAAAATTTATTTAAAACATGGGAATGTATAATAATTGCTGTTTTTACATCGTATCCTTGTACATCGTTTACTTATCTTGTACTTATTTTGAAGTCATTTCCTACCCTGATATTTTAATCAGAATATGTCTCGTGTTTTTATTCATTAAGGAATGCTATTTTCCTGGTTTCAATGTTTAAGGCATGTTAAAACATCCCTTAAAACTATTTCAAAGATATATTCTTGTTATGAACGCTTCCTCTAATTATTTGAAAGTGCTTTCATATTACATAGCAGTTGAATAAAAAATCTTTAGTCATTTGAGGTACTAAGAAATTATGATTTCCATACTTGAATGTATAAGATACGGAAACGGAAATATCAAAGAGGTTTTGAGAAAATAACTCTTTAGTAAAACAATTATTTTTTTATTAAAATACATGTAGAAATTAAAACTTTGACCAGTGTTTGTCTAAAAACTCTCCATTTTTCTTACTTTTTTCTTCCAAATTTTTGCTCTCCAGGTTCAGAAGTACAAGAAAAATAGATATAGAATTTTTTACAAAAAGCCATTTACTGCACATTTCATCTGGGTTCCGTTATGTTTTTTTAGTTAAAGACTCAACTATTTGGTTAAATATTCAAATATTTGACGTATGTCTTGTGGATGATCTCTTATAAAATTATTTATGACTGTTCTCACTAAAAGTGTTTAAAATATATTTAGAAACAACCATTTTTTTACATTATCATTCTAGATCTCCTATAGGTGAAAGATTGTTTTTATGCCTAATAGAAAAATTTAGATCGTTCAGGGAAAATGTAAAATTGGTAAGGAAAAAGTGAGGGAATTTCGAAATTCTAATCTTGTAGCAATCCTGAGATTGCTAAGTTATACATTTCTATTTTATTTACATATGACGTCATTTGTTAACGTACTGATTAACTAATAAATAGATCATTTGAAATTTTCAGCATTTTTAAGCTTCGAAAATGTAAAAAGAACGAGTTTTCACAAATTTTAGGTATTGGCAAGTAACTTAATTTTCAGAGCTCAATAATTAATCAATTTAATCAGCAGGTTTGAAATTATTAAAGTTTTTGTAAAGAAAACTACGTTAACAAAGTACTTCAAAATTTTAAGCGCGCTTGAATAACGAACACAAACTTCAACTCAGTCATAACCAAATGTCAAACCTCAAAACAACGATTTTTGAGCAATTCTCATATCTTCAAGAGATATTCATATCGAAAAATATGGGAAACATCTGAAGAGTCTATTTTAAAGTGAAATTCGCCATACCACACGATCAAAAAGTGAAGAAAGGGGTCAAGGTTTGGGTTGAAAAAGCAAAAATTACCGCTTGGGGGTAAGTTTTGGTTTTCGAAAATAATTATTATAATTTAAATAATCCAATAGAAATACTGAAAAATGTACATTTTTCACCCGATGTAAAAATACATCTTTCGATCGATATTTGACAATAGAGATATGTTTTCTAATGTCAAACCCAAATTTTAGTTATGGTAGATATGTCTAGCTTCGGTTAAATAATAAAAATTTTCACAAATAAATCTTACATTTTGGTCATTTTTATTATGCACAAAAATATACATTCTTTGTCACTGCCCTGCAACTGAAACACACCTATTTTTTAGAGATAGATTGTTGTATCGTTCTGATTCAATTTCAGATCCCAGTCGATACTCTGGTAATTTTACATTTTTCTGACTTGAATTAATCTGAATGACGACGTAGAATTTCAAATTGGCAAGGCACAGTTCTGCCCGGGATAGGCCCTTCCCCGTAAACAACATCACCATGATACGTTGGTTTCATCATTTCACATAGTTCAAGATGTATATTTATTGCAACATGATGTTGATTTTCGAAGGTAAATGGTTCAACAAAAAATGAATAGATTGGGGTAAGCTTATTATCCTTGTATACTCCCACGATATGTGTACCAGCTTCATTTAATAATACTTCTTCAGGTCCATTTAGTTGCTGAGCTGTATTTGCTCCTGGTGGGTAATAATAAAAGGAACTGAATTGATTTTTTTGCACGATTTTGAGCCCAGGAGCCACTGAATGATGCGATCTTCGCTTCAATAGGGTCAGTGAACTTAATCCTGTGAGAAAAAATATAAATGGATGAATTTCGATTACAGTGAACTCACTTATTCCAAGGGCCGAGAAACGTAAAACATTCGGATATTCCAAGTCTAAAGGGGCCTCTCCGGGCCCCTTTTTAATTGGTCAGCCACTGACGCGGGCCAGACCGTCCAGGGACAGTGATGAGAGGTGAAGGAGCTTCTTGCCACTTGGAATATCTGAGCGTTCGGGACTTGGAATAAGTGAGGTTCAGAATAAGTGAGACTTCACTGTACCTAAAACTAGCAGTAAACACAAAAAAAAACTGATGGTACGACATGTTACAGGTAGTCGGCCCAAAAGGGTAAACGGGAGTTGGGTACAATAAACTGATGTCAAAAAATAATTTTTTTTCGGTTGAAGGTTCATGTCTGTTTGAAAATTTAAGTATTTTGATGAAAATTCGTTTTCTTTTGTTGAAAATCAATTTCTCAAACTGACAATGAAACTATTCCATTTTTGGTTAAAGATTGATCTTTTTTAGTCAAAAATTTAACTATTTTGTTAAAAATTTGAAGGGTAGAAAAGCAAAAGGAGTCAAGCGCCATTTTTCACTTTTTTCAGGAGAGACTAAAAACATGTTGTAAATTCAGCGGGACCATTTAAGAAAAAAATAAGAAAGTACTTTCGAGATACTTTCATGCTCTATCGAACTAAAAAAAGTTTGCTCACAAAAAGCTATCCGGTTTCGAGAAATTGAATGAAACAGGTCACGTTTCGAGGTTAAATTTTGGGCCCGTATCGACTCTTAACATCTTTCAACATTAATTGTGGAGTCAATTTGCAGTTTAAGAAAAAACTGAAAATTTGAATTCTAGCTATTGAATGGACGAATTTATTTCCAAAAAGTTTGTTTAAAAAAAATCATGCAGTTTCGCGAAATTTTAAAATGCAATTATGACTTCGAAATGGTGTAAAACTGACATTTTAACTTCAAAATAATGACGATAGCAGTAATAATTTTGCATATTTCCAAAAAATGAGGAATTGGGTTTTAGTTTATTCAGTGCTGAACGGAAGGGACCCAATAGTATTTAAAAATAATTAGCTAGTGTCGAGAAAAATGAAATTTGATTTTTTACTTTGTTGTTAGAAAAGCTTCTCGGACTGTGAAGACAAGAACACAAATTTTGAAAAATGATGCCCCAAAAAAATCCTTTGGCAGGCATGTGTAATAGAATTTATCTGATTTTTTGAGCTAATGAACCCGATTTCGAAAATTTGGCGCTTGACTCCTTTTGCATTTCTACCCTTCATTTATCTTTTTAGTTGAAAGTTCAAATTTTTGGTTGAAAAGTCTATTATTGGTTTAAAGTTAAACTACTTTGTGAAATCATTATTTTTTTATTCAGGATTCATAATCTTCACGGTTAAAAATTTAACCAATTTTTTTGTACAAAATTATTTTTTTATCTGAAAATTCAACTATTTTATGTATGAATGAAACATGTATATTGGATAAGTGGGAAATTCGTGTTTTTTGATAGAAAATTGATCTTGTTTTTTAAAATTCAACTATATGGTGAAAAATGTATAAATTTTGTTAAAAAGTCGTTTTGAGTAGAAAATTATTGACTTTTTAGCTTAAAAACTTCATTCTATTGTTAAAAGTTCATTTCGTTGTAGAAAAGTCATCTTTGTTGGTGGAAAATTAACTTTTTTGATGAAAATTCACCTGTGATCTACAAAATTTGTATTTTTGTCTTAAGAAGACAAATATTTGATTACATATCAATCTTTCTTGTTTAAAAATCTGTTTTTTGTTTCTGTTAATAAATCATATCATTGTTAACCCTAAAAGTTTCATCATTGAAATCTTTTAAATTAAATTATATTGAATGAAAAATTAAATCAATTAACACATTTTACTGAACAAAATTAATTCAGTAAAATTCTCAAATGAGGATCTTGAAACTGAGTCGTTGAAAATAATTATTGTCAAATTGGGTATAACGTGTTTCTAAATTCAAGCATTTTAGTATAAAGTTTTATGGCCTTCACACCACCTTAAAATAATACGCATATGTCGAATAGACGCGAGGCTCATGGTCATTCTCAAAATTATACTGAAATTCATTTTAAAATATGCTGTTCACAACTTTAAAAAATAGGATAATCGGTGAAATTTTTGGTCATCCCTATTGAAAACCCCCATGCGTTTTTCCATATGCTTGTACACGTGTCACTTTAAAAACCTCGGGAACGACGCCATTTTTGACGTCAAGTTTCCTCATATGGAGAAAAATTGTTGTTAATTTTAATTTATCGAATAGAAGAACAATATACTGTAAGTTCAAAGCACTTGAAACTGTATAAATATTATTATATTTACCAATAGAGTTGAGAAAAACCGCTACGGTCCAAAACAGAGTAACCTTCTTCATTGTCTCTAAATAATGAAAAGTTTCCTTACGTTGGAGAATTCGCTGAAAAGTGTAACTATGAAGAATATGCTAGAAAGAGGTTCCATTCAAGGTAATACATACTCTCCCTACTTGTGTAGAATTTAGAAGAGATTTATGACAACTGCCGTCTCCGTCACTTTGCATTCAAGTCACTCGGAAAACACACAATTTAGATAACAAAAAAATGAAAAATAATTCTGCTTTTAAAAATTGCAATATTATATCCAAGAGCTTCTGTAATAAAGAAGAGTTTATGTTTCATAAGAAAACTGAAAACGCAAAAAAATTGTATATATTAAGAAATTGCTTTTGCCGACATTCTTCTTACCGTCAACCGGGTTAAATATGGATCAAAGTATGATTTCGTGAAAAATTTTCTTCTCATAATAAGATTTTCTGTATAGCCTTAGAATATTGCTTATAAATCTTTATTAATACCTTAAATTACATTAATGTAAATACACTCAACTCTTGATATAAAGCGGTTGTGGGCATGCCTCATTTTGACCTTCATCCTAAGTCGGAGAAATCCAAATGTAAACAGACAGGGTTGCGTGAATCATTTCTGTTGAATTTGGATGGATGACACAACCTGATGCAACTAACGCGCTGAGTGCGGCCCTCCTGTTGTTTGTCTCGCTTGACTGAGCCATTGTCTACCCTCTCGACCCCACGGTTCGCTCATCGGGAAACCGCCGCGGCGTCAATTCTGGGAATTTCGTAAAACAGAAGTTCTTATATCAGGAGTTGACTGCGCCATATTGAATTCAGTATAATATAATCAAAGAGTCTACTGTGCGGGAATTCAAGGAATCTTGTTTGGGACTTTGCCTATCAGTGTTTTCCCGCATATTGTGCGTACAGATCTCATGACAATCGCGTTAATTTTACTCCTATCCTTCTCTTCACAGAAAAAAAAAACAGAAGATAATCTTTACATCGATTTGCGACGAAAGATTCTCTGCAACAAAAATTAACTTCACAGGATAAACTTTACACAAATATCGGTTAAACTTTCTTTTTTTATTCCATGACAAACACATGCATTTTGATAGACGCGAAGTTGGCTGAGCAAAATTTTATCGCTTAAAAAAGATTCCTGCAACAAATCTTATTCTTGGTTTTTTCTGTGATCACTTTGATTAGAAATCTAACTATTTTGTTGAGAATTCCCATTTCCTTGTTTGATACATAATTATTTTAACGACACATTTCATTCTTTAATTTTTTGTTCAAAATTTATATTTTTAAGTAGAAAACTCAACCATTTAGTTGAAAATTCAACTATTTTACATATGTCTTACGTAATTTGTAGATAATCCATTATAGAATTATCTATGACTGTTGTCACTAAAAGTGTTAAAAATATATTTAGAAACAACAATTTTGTACATTAACATTCTAGATGTCTTAAGTGTAAGATTGTTTTTATACCTAAAACAAAAATTTAGAACGATTAGAAAAAATGTGAAATTGGTCAGAGAAAAGTGAAGAAATGTCGAAATTTTAGTTTTATCGAAATCCTGAGATTGTAAATTCATACATTTATATTTTATTCATTATTATTATTATTATAGATTAGCAGTTCGAACTCGAAAGTTCATTGCCTCACTAACCCGAGACCGCCACACATCTATCCTGTGCATCCTCCATCCAGTTCAAGCAATCATGCCCTAGTTCTTTTAAATCATCCCTTACATTTTTCTCCCATATGTTTCGTGGTCTGCCTAAGGGTCTCTTACCAATCGGTCTCCCTCTTAAAACTTGCGCCACTGTTCTTTCATTTCCCATTCTTGCTACATGTCCCGCCCATCTTAGTTTACGCGCTTTCATTACTCTATTAATATTTGCTGACCCGTAGAGAGCATGCAGCTCATCATTATGCAGTTTTCTCCATTCGCCGGTCTCTTCGTCCCTTTTTGGACCATAGATTTTTCTAAGTACTTTATTCTCAAAAACTCTTAACCTATTTTCCTCTCCTTTCTTCAGCGCCCACGTTTCGCACCCGTACATGACGACCGGCATTATTATTGCTTTGTAGATTCTTACTTTGATGTTTCTAGATAGCAATCGCGATTTTAATAGTGTGTTTGCTGCATACACCGAAAAAACGATATTCTAATATTAAGATTGTCATATTCTTACAGGCATATTCTTAGTAATATTCTTAATGAAGTAAGCGAAATCCTTACTTTAAGAATATCTTCTAGCCAAAGGGAAAAAATATTCTTAAAATGAGAATATGAGTGGGGAAAGAAGAAACGCGCAAAGGATAGTGCGCCTTGCTCTGTTCAATCAGTTTTTTCAATGTTTTGTGCGTATCGGTTTTGTGCGGTCAGTTTTTCGCATTCGTAATTATTAACAAGCGTGAAGGAACGCAACAAATTGTAAGGATATATCGCGTGTGCACATCCATCTCCTTCTCTTTATAGAAAATGTTAAAGTGCGAAATGTCTGATGTCACATTGAGGTTGAATACCGGCGGCGGCGTACCACACCGAGACATAACCTCTCTACATTATTTATTTGTTGACATGTTACATCAAACTTTTCTCACATTCACGTTCTCTGCGAAGAGATAGAGATAGAGTTAAAGATGTACACATGCGATTTATCCTCAGAATTGGATGCATTTCTTCGAGCTCGTCACTTATTATCCAATTACTGCGACAGATTTCAGATGAAAAATGGAAGAAGTGAAAACGTGGCTAGAAGACCACCAACTTGGCGAGCTTGTCCACTTATTTGAATATAAGTATTAAGAATGATTTTTTTACAAGTTATTTTGTGGATTGACTTCTTTTAAAGTTACTTTTTTCTTTGTTTTTGTGTGTTTAATCTCTTTTCCAGTGGTGTTGTCCTAAATGAAAAAGTGGCCATTATTTTATGTTTTTATTTCAGAATTCAGTTTGTTTGTTTAAAAATTCTATTACTTGGGAAAATGTAATTATTTTGTTGAAAACGCAACTGCGTTGTTAAAAAAGTCATCTTTTTATCAAAAATTCAACTATTTTGTTAACAAGTTATTTTTTTAGTTAAAGTTGTTCATCTCTTTGATTGAAAAGTTAACTATATTCATGGAAATTCGTTTCATGTTTGGTCGAAAATAAACTGTTTTCAACTGATAGTAAAACTATTCCATTTTTGGTGAAAATTTATCTTTTTCAGTTAAAAATTTAACTATTTGGTTAAAATTTTATCTTTTTTACTTCAGAGTTCAAATTTTTGGTTGAAAATTCATGTATTTTGTTCAAAATTCGTCTTTCTTGTTAGAATTTTAATCTTCTTGGTGGAAAATGTATCCTTTTTGGTTGAAAAAAGCAATTGTTTAGTTGAAATATTAACTGCTACATGCTTCGTTGAGAATTCATCTCTTTTGGTTGAAAAGTCCATTATTGTACTTAAACATGAACTGTTTTGACAAAAAAATAATTTTCTATATTCGAAAAGTCAACTATTTGCTTTTAAATTAACTTTTATGCCCAAATTTCTACTGTTTTGTAGAAAATTCATCTTTTTAGCTTAAAAATTCAACAGTTTGGTAGACAGTTCAGCTATTTGGTTGAAAATTAAACTTTTTAGTTGAAAAATCATATTTTTGTGTTGGAAGTGTAAATTTTTGTAGATAATTCGTCTTTTTGACGTTCAAATTGAAAAAAAAAATTTTGGAAATTCATGTATTTTGTTGGAAAGTGGTGTTTTTTGTTAGAAAATTAATCTTATTTGTTCAAGATACAAGCTTTTGGTTAAAAATTCAACCATTTGGTAGAAAATGTATATATTTTGTTAAAAAGTCATCTTTTTGGGTACAAAATTATTCATGTGTGTTGAAAGCTCAACTTTTTTGTTGAGAATTCTACTATCTTCTTGAAAATTCATCTTTCTTGATTGAAAATTATCTTTTTTGTTGAAAATTCATTTTTTCCGATTTCAAGTCCACTGTTTACTAAATCTTTGTTTGCTGAAAATTCAACTATTTTTTAAGAAATTGAACTATTTTGTAAAAAATTGAACTATTTTGTAAAAAATCGAATTATTTTTAAAACATTCAACTATTTCGTTGAATTCATCATCTTCGTTCAAAAATTCATCTTTTATGGTGGGAAAGTTATCCTTCTTGGTTGAAAATTCATCTTTATTGATTGAAAAGTAACTTTTTTTTGAAAATTCAACTGTTTTTGAAATAATTCGTCTTTTTGGCTTGAAAATTTTACTATTTGGTTGAATCTTTTCCCATTTTTGAGAATACTCGTCTGTTTTACTGGAAAGTTCATCTATTTTATTGTTAATGAAATCGTTCGGTTAAAAATTATTATTATATTTTTTTCGAAAATACGTCTTTTTGTGTTCAAAATTCATCTCTTTGGATAGAAAATCTTTTCTGGTTGAAAATTCAACTATTTTTTTGAAAATGCAATATGTATTTCAGTTTGAAATTAGACGAATTTGAAGTGTTTGTTTAGTGTCGTATAGTTTAATGTCATTCTATCCATGTTTTCCTTGTACAGGAGCTGATGGCAATACCTATATTACTTTCAAGCATTGGCTGTAAAGATATCAGTTTTCTTTGCTATTTTTTACATCAAGTTCTCGAAGCTTTTCTTGTAATTGTCACGTATAAGTTGTACAGTACCTACAGTTAAAAATTAACTAAAACTTTCTGTTATTTACAGTGAAATAAAATAAAATTGAATAAGACTGCTACGATATATAGATCTATAACTATATATACATTATATATTTTCATTTGTGTGTTGTGTATAACGTAAAATTGCAATGTAATAATTTCAATAATAATTTATATTGTATTATTTACTACAAAAATATTTTTGAAATAAAAAGTATTCAAATCTTACTATAGTCTAAGAATAACTGTACCTTATTATCTTATAGATAAGAATATATATTCTTAATGTGAGAGGGCCTCTATTGTACATTAAGAATATATTGACGCCTATTTAAGTTGCAAATATTCTTAAACTTAGTGGGAAATTCTTACAATTAGACAAGAATAAATATTCTTAAGGGAAGAGGGTCTTCATCGTACATTAAGAATATATTCTTGGCGCCTATTTAAGTTGTAAATATTCTTAAACTTAGTGGGAAATTATTAAAATTAGAATATCGTTTTTTCGGTGTAATAGCACCCATTGCCAGCGTGCAGCCGCGTGTTGATTTCCGTTTTAATCTTATTTTCGCTAGTTGTAATAGACCCGATGTATTTAAACTCGCTAACCCTTTCGAATTTCATATTTCCGGCCATTAGATCTCCGTCTTGATTACTTTGTTAAGATCTGACGACGGTCATATATTTTGTCTTCGATTCGCTAACTTCCAAGCCAATATCTTTGGCTTTTGTGATCAAGATTTCTGCATTTTTAGCTACCGTTTCTTTATCATCTCCTAGTAAGTCGAGATCGTCCGCATATCCAAGAATTTGTATTATCCCATTGAGGGTAGCACCGGTCGGATTCGCCTGCACTTGCCTAACCACGTATTCTAAAACTAAGTTAAAAAGGACGCACGAAAGTGCATCGCCCTGTTTCAGGTCATCGCGGATCGTAAACTCTTCAGTAGACTACCGTTTACGCGTATTCTACCCCTACTGCCGCCTAAGCAAATTTCGATAAGTCTAACCAATTTTCTTGGTACACCCAAGAACTCTAGGATCCAGTACATTCGCGCGCGTATAATAGAGTGGTAAGCTTTTTTGAAATCGATAAACAGCTGATGCACTACTTCTTTAAATTCCCATTTTTTTTCTAGCAGTTGTCTAATTGTGAACATTTGATCGCTTGTAGATCGGTTTCGGCGGAATCCACACTAGTAATCCCTAATGATTTCCTCGGCGAAAGGAGTCAGTCTACTTAGGATTACATTAGATAGGATCTTGTAGCACGAAGGTACAAGTGAAATTCCCCGATAATTGTTACAGTCAGTTTTATCGCCTTTTTTAAAGATGGGAATAACGATAGAGGTATTCCATTCTACCGGCATGCGTTCTGTTTTCCAAACTGCGCGTATTAATTTAATAATTTGTCTTGTGAGGCAAGGGCCTCCATTTTTTATCAGTTCCAACGGTAGGTCGTCGATGCCCGCGGCTTTGTTATTTTTAAACTTCTTTATAGCCATTACTATTTCTATATCAGCAGGATCATCAATTAATAGATCAGCAGTGTGTATTTCGCTGAGATTATCTTCAACGGGGGCTTCGCGTACATTCAATAGTTTATTGAAATAGTCTTTCCATAAATTCAGTCTCTCTGTCGCATCGGCTACTAGATTGCCATTTTCGTCCCTCATTACTTCCATTCAACTTTGAAAGCCTTTCCTCATAAAATTGATTCCCCTGTACATCTCGCGCGGGTTATTCTGTTTATTATGCGTTTCTGTTGCTAGTATTTTATTCTTTTCCCACTCCCTTTTTTTGGATCTATAGAGCCTATTTGTACTTTTACTAATCTCGAGATACTTTTTATTTGTTTGATCGCACTTATTTTGTAAACTACTTAGTCTGGCCTTCCGACATTTTTCAAACCAGAGTTTGCACTCTTCGAGGAACCATGGTTTGCTTTTTGTTACTTTCCTTAAACCTATTGTAAGTTTCGCGGCTGTCTTTACCGCCTTTTTTATATTGCTTCACAGGGTTTCCGGGTCCTCCTCGTAATTATTGTTATCGTCCCTCTGTTCTTGGAGAGCTTCGAAGCTATTAGAAATCTCAACTTGATAATTTAATGTTTCTGTTGCTGTTTTGAACTTATCTTTATTGTAACGAACTGTTGGCTCTCTGCGGCTTGTTTTCTTACTGATCGCTAGCCTAGATCTTAGTTTTACTATCACGAGAAAATGGTCTGAATTTAAATCCGCTCCCCTATATGATCTTATATCGAGAATGTTTGTATGACGTCTTCTGTCAATTAGACCGCGATCAATCTGATTGTGAGTGTTACCATCTGTTGATCTCCAGGTGGTCTTATGTATATTTTTATGCTTGAAATATGTGCTTTTGACAACGAGGTTCTTTGAAGTTGCAAAGTTTATTACTCTAGTTCCATTATCATTACTGACGTCATGAAAACTTTCTGATCCTATTGTAGGCCTATACATTGGTTCTTTTCCAATTTTCGCGTTGAAATCTCCCAATATTATTTTTGCGTCAAAAGTTGAGAACTTGTCAAAAACCTGCTCGATTGTTTCGTAAAAGAGATCTTTAGTATCTTCGTCTTTGTCCTCGGTGGGGCAGTGCACATTGATTAATACCTGTTTGCTGAAAATACTCTTCAGTACAATGTATGATAACCGATCGTTAATGAATTGCATGTCGATAACCGCTTGCGAGATTCGTTTATTAATAAGAAAACCGGTCCCCAGTCTCCACTCCTTAGCTCCCCCATAGTGAAAACTATAGTTATCCTTAGAAATTGACGCGAAATCGCCCGGCCAGCAGGTTTCTTGGAGTGCTATTAAGTCAGTATTGTAATCATTTGCTATCTTAATAAGTTCGCTAAATCCGCCAGTACTTAGGCTACGCGCGGTTAGAGTTCCCACCCTTAGATTTTTAACAGTAGTTTTTTGTTTTAGCAAGTTAGCCATGGTAGTTTCAAGATAATCCGCACGTTAGGATCCTATTCCGATCGTAGGTGAGTCCACTGTCCCAGGAGTGATAACCCCCATACC
>CAKNXH010002084.1:0-32486 GCA_932178445.1 Andricus quercusramuli | reverse complement strand
TTTCTGTAATTCTTGGGGTTACAACCCAGAATGGCCGTAATTTACAAAATTTCGAATAGCTAACGGAGAAATTACTACACCTTGAATATTTCAGATACAATTCTTTCAACGTATCGGTCATATATCGCTTCTGTTTTTCAACTTTCTTTTTCGTAATGCAATCCCTTTTTCCCGGACAAGGTACACTCACGTCGTATGTAATAAAAAAATTCTTCACCGACATAATTACAGCTTTTTTAAATCTTAAATTAGCTATCTCATAGTTTGTCTTCTTATGGCTTTGATTTGTTCCATAATTGCGTAATTGTTTCAAACTAAACATTGACTCACATTTCTTCAACATCCTATACTTTTTTAGAACTTTTCCCGAAAAGTTATTATAAAACGATTTCTTCACTTTAGAAGACTTTATAACATTAAAACTTGCCTGTAATTGTCTCTGTAAGACCTCATTGAAAGTAAGATTGTCTGATACCCTCTTATCAATTTTCTTTCCTTCCAAAAACTTACGTACTTTAGACTTTGGTGATAATGGTAGTTTGTCTTTACTTCTAGATAATTTCTTTTTTAATGACCAGACTTTTCTTAGTAGTTTTTTGTTTCCGATTTTCAAATCTTCATTATTAATCTGCGCTTTCTGCAAATTTCGAACTGTTTCACTTCTACTACGCAATACTCCTTTCCTTCCAACTTGCTTTTGCCTGCTGATACTCTCCTTCTTAGTTGAATCCACTTCTGAGCTCGACGAATTTTTCACAGAATCTGTTGCGAATTCCATATCTATGTCCATTGGAACATCATTGTCAATAAGAGTAGAAGAATTTACTTGGATATTCAATGAACTAGTACTTTTTACATTATTATTTTCATCAATATAAATATTTGTCGAGGAGTTTCCCATTTTTCTCTGCTTGCAAGTGTGATAACTCAACCGCGTTTTTTTTCTTCGAGTTTCCTGTTCCATTTCACTTAAATCGGTATTCAATAGAATTTTATTTTCTTGCTTACGTTTTTCATATCTATTAAAAAGAACTTTTATTTATGACTTTTATTAATAAACCTAAACTATTTTGATTACCATAAAATAAATTACAATGAAAAGAAGAAATGGAACCAATTATTGCCTTGAATTTAAAGTAAATGTGGTAAGGTTATATTTCCGTTCGAAAACATTTACATTTGCTTTTACCTGTTGTGCTCCTCGACTTGTGCTTTATAACATTCCACACGATTCTCACGAATTCTTTTTCTTCGTTCTCTAGCTTGCTCAGCTCTTCTTGCTATTGAAAATTTTCGTTTTTCATCAACATTCTGAGAGTCTGATGATTTACTGTTATAGGGTGCCATTCTGGATTAATTTCAGGTTTATTTCAGGCTTTAGGTTTAATTATGAAACTTATTCTTGATACTGAGATATAGAATCCATCTCAGATCCATTAATCCAACAAGAAATGATACAAACAACACGAACACGAAACTAAATTCGGCAGCAAGAAGACCGAAAGCCGGTGTAAACATAACCGCAGAAAAAAGTCAGGGCCGTGGAGCGAACAAAATTAATAATTATAAAATGTTTATTTCTCTTACATTTATTAACCCACTAATCCCTTTATTTTTTGTGTGCAGTACTTGTAGGTACAAATATTCTAGTCCTCGATTTACGTTAATTTTTAATAAAATTATTTGGAAAAGGGGTTCGATTAGCTCCATTTCGTCCCTGACAGCGAAAAACGGGTTATGGTATCCGATGGTACGGTAACCGAAAACCATACAAAATTACTTTTTACGCTTTGAAAACAAAGTAATTAATAAATTCTTGTGACAAAAGCTCCTTTATTATTTGCTACACGGAATTGTCATCTTTTCATTGATATTTATTACGAAATATGAAAGTTCTTGTCAGGTACGGTATCCGATACTAATAAAAATACGCTACATTTTCGGTTACATTTTTTCACTTTGCAAAAAAAGTTCTTACTTTTTTGTTATGAAGTTTTGACGAATGAGTAGTGTGACGTTTGTCCGAGATATTGTGAGAAGATAAGACATTAAAAATGATCAAAAGTTGATGAAAGGTATGGGAGATTCGTTTACCGTAACCATCGAAAACATTTAGGGAGACACGTGTATAATTAAATTTTCTCTTCTAATATATCAAATAAATTAAAATATTTGTTATGAATTTGATAGCTTTTGAGTCAAACTTTCGAACTATCAATTATAATTTGAAAGATAATTCACTATGTATTAAATACACGTCTCTAAACTTGGCGCCGTGTATGTGGAGATATCCCAAAAAGGCATTTTTCGAGTATTTCGGAGCATTTTTCTAAGACATACGATGATGTCACTTGATTTTTCTTTACGGAGGTCTTGTATCATCCTAAAATGAAGAAGTTAGCCAAGTTTTAAAAAGAAACACTACTTAGTTTAGTTACTAGAGATCCGAGACACAAAAGTGCCCTGTATGTGGAGAATCACCCATATAAATGGGGTAAGCAATATATTTTGTGAATTGATGAATAGGTATTGACAGTTCAAAAATGTTATGAAGTAAAAGGGATATATTAAAGACACTGATCGATCAAATTCGCATTGACAAAATTGCGGATTTTGTCGGATTAGCTTGATTTTTTGCGCAAATATTCCGAACGTCAAGTGTTAGGAATCCATTGACATATCCGATGACAAAACAGAGAATTTCGAGGCTCTCCCGGAATTAGGACAAATTTTTGGAGATCTGCATTTGCTCTGATATTCCAAGCGGGTCTTTCTATCATTAGAACTGATTCGATATGAAGGCACCACGAAATAGAAAAAAAAACTCTACATTTGACAACAGTGGTTTCTTCATCAATAGATGAACAACATTTTTACATTTATGAATTGAGTGCTTAGATGCATGAACGCTGTTTTTCCAGTAACTCACAACACAACTCTCAGAACGAACACGACGGCTTGTAGGTTGAAAAACAAGAAGAACAGACTAATGATGTCATAACATCTTACTTCAAGCGCCTCCAGGACGACCTGTTAATATCGATGACTTATAAACTTGACAAGAATAAAGATGAAATTAAGAATTCTGTCAATATAGTGCCGGGCGAAGTTGCAGCGATCAAAAAAGAAGTGAAGCAATTTGGGAGAAGCGTGATCAATCTTTCATCCAGACTTGATTTTGTAGAAGAGTTGGTAGAGAGAGAGGATCAAAATGATCATCTGGTTCAGAGAGCGAGTGGACAGCTTGTTCAAGTCTATCTCTGAAAAAAAGCTAGCGAGGCAGAGCAGCGAGAAATACAAGTCTATACGAATTACACATGACAAAACAAAAATGCAACAAATGGACTATCGAAAAGCCAAAATGTAACGTTGGGAAATTTTCAGAAAGTCTCAAATGGCCACGAGAGATAATGTACAGATTCATATCAATATCAATCTCTGAATTTGAGCATGGCTGCATGCCAAGGGGATCCTGTGTAACTAATGCAACCTCTTTCACTCAATAGATCAACTCTGCGCTACAAAAATATCTCCAAGTCGACGTCATCTTCATGGATCTGTTAAAGGCTTTTGACAAAATCGACAATTGTATAACTTTGCAAAAATTTCTCTTTACAAACATACCGATGAATCCGACGCTACTATTGTCGGACTTTTTAGCAGACAAGGAGCACAAAGTGCAATATACAAGCTCTACTCTATTTCTTGTGTACGTGCATGATACAAAGCCTATTGGGCGTTGTAATTTTCTCAGGTTCCATAATATGGGCCCCGAAGGTTTGTTGTCTCAGCCTAGCTGATGCTGGGCATTGGCATATTACATGCAGGGATCCTTCTTCATCCCAAACGCTGTTCCTGCACCCTGTCGTGGGGTCACTGTTCTTATATCTTGTTTCGGTACACCCAAGATTTCCCTGGCTCTGTCCGCAGATACGCAACGCTTTGGCAAAGTTCAAGCGCGTTGTTATTTTATCTTGCCTCACCTCTAAAATCGGTAGTGCGCTGATGTCACTCGGAAGCCTAGTGTGCCTAGTCCCTCGAGACCACCTATTTACTCTTACCAGGCGACTCCTTAATTGCTTCGCTCTAGCAGTTATCACAAAGTGTAGTTGTTCTTCACACAGCATGAATCCTATCACCGCTATGCGCATAGGCCTTGTTGCCCCAGTTGAACCCCTAAATGCTAGAGTTTGTAATCTTCGCAGCCTGTCCTGCATTGTTTAAAGTTCTGTCTGTGATCACCAGGCCACGCCCGCATGTGGGAGCCTTGGTGTTAGGATAGCAAAGTAGAGCCATGCAAGCATTTTAGGCCCCAGACCCCACGTCAACCCAAAGGCTCTCCTGCACATCCAAAAAATCATGAAAAAATTTCCTGCATTGAATCTGCAGGTACTTTGCCCAGTTTAGTTTGCTATCTAGGATTACCTCCAAATATTTAATTAAAAATGAAAACGTCAGCTTCCCACCACAGAATACAGGAGGGTCAACTTTCAGCACTTTCTAATTTCTTGTGAAAATTACTAACTTGGTCTACGATGCGCAGCGCCGACCCCGCGGAGATATTCGCGTTATTGGGTCTTTACCTCAACTGGTTTCGAATCTCCTCCAGCGTAGCATGCTTCCTATCCGGCATACTAGGTTTTCCGGCATGCCACATGTTGAAGCCTCCCGATAGATGACTTCTGGAAGAGTATTCCTGAAAGCATCCTCTATACCTATGAAAGTGCCTACAGTATACCCAACTGCATATCCAACTGCAGCTCCAATTTTTCCACAACAGCATGAAGCGTAGTTTCTAACAAGCAGTCTGCCTGAGAAGCATTATGCCCTCTATGCAGCGGGCAGGCCAAGAGCACCTTATCCTTAATGTATCTCTCGACCAGCTTCTCGAACGTCTGCAGGATATACGACGATTGGCTGATTGGTTGGAAATCTTTTGCGGCAGTTTGGCAATCCCACCCAGCTTTGGGAATGAAGGCCACTCTGCCATCCCTTCATGCCGATGGCACGTGTTTAAGGAATATGCCCATATTTCGGTGACTTTTTTAGCCGAATACCGAGCCGGATCCCCCGCCGGCGCACGGTTGAAACTAGGTCTATCCGGCTAGCTCCCAGTCAGATCCCTGTGTCCAGATCTACATGGATATACACATAATTGAATTTATTATTGATTATTAACGTCAAAATGACCTCAACTTTCGCTTCTTGATAGAATATTTACATCAGAATTATATATTGAATGAAGAAAAACATCACTACAAAACTAACAAGGATGCAAAACAATCCACTATTCCAAAAAATATAATTTTCTTTTTCTTTTTACAGAGCTTTGCTCAAAATTCGAATGTTTGAATAATGGCGCTCCTATTTGTGTTGTTCCTTGTGGCGGCCCATCTTCTTCTCTTTCTTCTGACAGACAAAATCCTCCTGCCAGTTCCTTTTCTCCTGCCAGACTTCATTCTCCGATTAGGTCTTCTTCTCCTGCCGAACCTTCTGTACGTTCAAGGTCGCGGTCTCCTTCAGCCAGGCTTATAGCATGATCTACCAGGCTACTAACTTCTGGCGGTCGTACATATGGACTTGATCAACTTCAATTTATTCGGGTTATTCCCGATAAGAATCCGAACCGTCCATTTGAACTTCGAAAATATACTTTTTCTGTGAATAAGCGAATGCAATTGCTTGGAGCTAAAAATCTCTTTGGGCCTATGCCAAACCGAGAAAAAATTGTATTGTCAACATTCGATGGTGACGTCCTTACAATATTGGATAGTACCAGTTATGATCCTGCTGGAATATATACATATGTTGCTCACAGTCACAGTAGAAAAAGAGCAAAAATCAACATGGAAATAATTACCCCAATGACACCAGGTGAAATCAGGGAAGCTCCAGTAGGTCACCATCGCCAAATCTTGAATTGTTTCATAATAGAGCATGTAAACCACACTGATGGGTGAGTTATTTTTTACAAGCTGTCTACCGTTAGGGATTTTTCTGGAAGACTGACTTTCAGTATGTTTAGGGCTATCGTTACCAAAAGTTCAGTAATCTTGGCCCTAGCGATATAGATGAATGGTTTGTTGAAGCTCACGGCTGCCACGCAGTTACTCACGTCACTTTCGGTTACTTTTCGATTTCAAATAGATTTCCAGTCGCTCTTTTCAAATAAAGACAACCTAGTCAAGGTTTCAATAAAAATATCCCTTTAATCGCTCCTTCTAATAAAATAAAATAAAGAACACAAATATTCCTGAATTTTATTGGTGTACTTCAATTCACTTGGGATTATTTGCAATCACTATCAAATCCACTGACTTCAGTGGTTTTTTTTTTAGATTTTCAATTTTTTTTCGGGGTGTCAAAAATTTTCTTCGATTCATCTGAATAATTCCAAATTATAATTCTTTGCGAAATTTCACGTTGGGGGGAAAAACTATAATTTTTTAAGGTATTTTCATGTCTTGATTGTCAAAACAAAACTCATTTACCTGAATTGCTTATACTAAACTCTGAATTAAAATCCTCTACTAGAAAACCCTGCCTCAAAGTAAAAATTATAATTCTCCACCGAAATTCACAGTTCTAAAACAACATTCGGATTGTTTGCAGAAATTAACCTTTCTCGAAGTCAAAATTATGATTTTTCACGAAATACTGATTTCGAAAGAAAAAACTTGATTACTTTACGGGAATTTCTTGTCCCAATTGTCTAAATTATATTTATTCACTGAAATTGTTTGTCCAAAACTCCATGTCCCTTCGGACCACAAACCAGTGCTTTGAAGAAATTCTAATTAAAAAATTCCTTCCAAAGTTTTCGCGTCGTCAGACAACAAATAGACAGACCGACATAATGATAATGATCTAAATGATGAGAATGTACAAATTAAAATTTTTCCGACAAACTGAGAAATGTTTCTGTTGCCAATTTCATCGTTTTTTGGGTTTTTAGCTGTAAATTTGAATTTTCAATTTTTTATGGCAGTTTTCAATTTTGGAATAAAAAACATTATTCCAATTGGAGAATAGTGTGAAGCAGTCATGCAGAAATGTTGTCTCTTTACTGTATCTTGTGTAGTTTTGTGGAGAAGTGAAATTATTATCACGTTTCTCAGTTTGAATATGCATGGCTGAAATCATAAATTTTGCGAGTAGCATTCCTTTGAAATTTTTACGTCGTCAGTCAACAGACAGAAAGGCCGACAGAAATACATTTTCTTAGAAAACTATCTGCACGTGTTTTGTTGAAAATTTATCTTTTCTTTTTGTTTAGAAATTCTTGTTGTACTATTATTGTTGGGGATGCAATTGTTTTATTGAAAATTCGGGTATTTAGGTCATTTATTTATAACAACTAGAAATGCTGATCGTTACTGCACTCCGCGTTGTGGTTTTCGTAATTGAGATAACATAAAAAATAATTCATATAAAAATCACTTTTTTACGAGGAAACGCTAGATTGAGATATTTTTTTAATAATTCTCATTGCAGTTACACAAGGTGTTATGTTATGCCTCATATTCCGTATCAAAATCCTTTTTGATTTGTTGTTAATATTTTTGAAGAAAGAGACATTAGCCAACACATCATTTCGGGTGAATTTTAATTACGTTAAACACTTGCCGAAAAAATATGTGTCAAAGAGTAATTTTATATTCACTCTGTGTAAATTAGCTGGGAGTCTCAAGGTAAAATAAATATTTACGTGCGAGATGACGTGGTCTTAACATTATTCGTTATTCTTAATTCCATTGGTAAGTAAAGAATGAATTATTATTATTTTTTACATTTTTTTTTACATAGAGTTAATTGCATAGAGTATATTTTTTCCATTTAGATTGCAGTTATCACTTGTCAACACGAAGAAACTGTTACAAAATCGCGTTCTGTTACTAAACTTTTCACAATTATATGTTTTTAATTAATTCAAATACAAATATTTTGGCGTCGTTTAGAATTAATTGGCAAAACTTGGTGTCACGATTTATCTTATGATTGACCAATACGATATAAAATGAAATTTCAAATTGCTCTTTCACTATTTTTAATACTTTTTTAATATCAGGTTATCGACCTTGTTTGTCTTTATACAGAAATATGATCAGGCGCGTCGCCCAAAACGAGGGACTTTCTGTCGAATTTCGGGAAGACTATCGAACATTCAGATCATCAAGGTAGTTATAGTACAAATGGAAATTTATAACATTAGTGTTAATTTATGAACAGTTCTTATATAGGCAGTTTGAAACTAATAATGATCTTTTGAACCAGTGGGTATATTACATCTTACTCCGAATGTTTCAAACGAAAATGCTAGAAATAGCATACCATACCGGGATTTTATTTTTTTATGGAGCACTTTTTTTGTAAGCTCTTCTTCTATTGAAGCATGCTGTTCCATTATATATTTCTGTAGAATGAAAGAAGCAGATCAACTATTTCAGCAAACGCCTATTGATAATTGCTTTTTTTGCAGATTAAGTGAAGGCACTTAACTTGAATGCAAACCTTTTAGAAATTTGGGCTACTTTCGGGCTTACTTTGTGTACTAAATGCGATTTTTGGGCTATTTCAAGTTTTATTCAAAAAATCTGATTTGGGGTGGACGCTTTCCTAAGACTCTTGTGGATGTCATCATTGCCGGAGTAATATTCATCAAGCCCCAAGAACCACCCCTAGGACATTGAACGAACCCCGTTTCAGCTGCCGTCAGATAAAACCGCCAAAAAATTGAAAATTAAAAATAATCATACCGGATACCTTCCCATAACCGCCAAGCGCCGCTCAAAAAGCGTACTTTTGCGTTTGTCTATGGAGACATGAAAACACGCCATTTTTATGATCGCGTTCTGAAAAATAATTTTCTTTCTCCCGAAGAACAAAAAACATTAACAAACAGAAAACGTTTTGTGGGTCAACTGTGTTAGTACCTATTATTCCAAAAAATTGCTGAGAAACAATTTGATCTTTTTTGATAGAATTTTACCGAACATTTTGTTTTCACGTATCAAAGTAGATAAGAATGTGAGGTGCCATATTTGATATGAATGGATTAGGAATTTTATCAAAAGCCGTATTTATTGAAATTTCCTCGAAAACAAATGTTAATGCACTCTTGATAAATAAAAAATTTCTTCGTTGATTAATTTGCTTCATTTATCTAATTGTCATAAACAAGATAATGGATAAAATTGGCTCATGCGCCTTCTCGGAGACTGAATGTATTCATATTCTGGTTTTGTCGTTATTTTTCGCAGTTGTGAATTTTATAAAAGTATCTTACGGTCACGTTTACCGTTGATAAGGTTAGATTCTAGAATTTGTGTCGGCAATCTATAGATATAAAGCCGTAAGATTGAGATACAGGTTTTATAATCCTGGATTTAAAAAGTCAACAACATTATAAGGCTTTAAATGTATAGATTCCAACGAATATGACTTTCTTGTCAGTACCAGGTATACTAGCAGGATATTATTAGTAATGGAAAAACATTCATTAGAAAAAAATTAAATCTCTTGTATGCTTGCAGAGTTAAGTTCACAATTCGAATGTTTGCCCAATGGCGCCCCTATTCCTAGTGTTCCTCGTGGCGGTCCATCTTCTTCTTTTTCTTTTGACAAACAACATCCTCCTGCCAGTTTTCTCCCTCCTGTCAGACCTCATTCTCCGATCAGGTCTTCTCCTGCCGCACCTCTTGTTCGTTCAAGGACCTGGTCTCCTTCCAGACATATAACTGCACCTACCAGGCTACTAACTACAGACGGACGTATATATGGACTTGACCAACTTCAATTCATTCGGGTTATTCCCGATAAGAATCCGAACCGTCTATTCTATCTTTGAAGATACACTTTTCCAGGGAATAAAAAAATTCGAATACTTAAAGTACGGAACCACTTTGGGTCCATACCATCCCAAGAACAAATTGTAATATCAACATTTGATGGTGAAATCTTTGCAATATTAGACAGTACAAATGCTCTTTTTGGAATATATACACATAATAATCGCATTCACAGTAAAGGACGGGCAAAAATCAACATGGAAAGCGGAAAAATCACACCAATTACTCCAGGTGAAATCGGAAAAATTCCTGTAGGCCACCGTCGCCTAATTTTTAGTTATTTTAAAATAGAGAATGTAAACTGCAGAGATAGTTAAATTACTGTTTACGAACTGTCTATCATCACAGAGTTTTCCGTACGACTGAGAACATTTTCAGCTCGTTCAGGGCTAACGTTAAGGAAAAGTCTTTAGCACTGAACCTTGCAATATACTTGAACGTTTTGTTTGTTTTATAGAAATTTCCGTAATACTAGATAGTGCCTATTTTTTGAAAGAAACTAGGTATCGTTAAATCAAATTTTCCATCTAATAATTCCTTCTTATTTACCAAAATAATTTTCTTGTGGCTACCGTTACCAACAAAAAGTGACTATTAAACTCGCACATCTGGTATAAAGAACAATCATCCACACTATGAATTAAATTACAAGAAATGTAAAAATGAAATATCAAAGTGTTTGTAATGCGAACTCGTCTTCAAATATTACATTATTATTAATAAATGTTTAGTTACAAATATGAATAAAAATGCAATGTGTTATGATTCCCAAGGTCTCAATCTTGCGTCAATACCCTAGCCAGACCTCTGCGTGAAAAAAAAAATTTGATTTCATTTCCGTACGAAAATAATGTTTAAGGAAAGTATTATAGGTTTATATGATTTACCAATAGTGTTTATAAAAACACTACTGAGCGTCCTTTTCAAAGAGTCATAAATATTTAACCTTAATTCATCAAGAGACATTCTATGTTTGCCTAAATATTTCTCAGAGGGTTATTCGAATTTAGCAGTTTGAGAAATGTGTAATTCTTTTAGGCTTCTATGAAACAAAGGGTAGAAGTGAACACTTTCATTACTGTTTAAGCTCATATTTGTGTTACCGAAAAATCTACTTTGACAAGATGAGAGAAAGTATCTGTAGGTTGATCAATGTGTTCTGTTATGACCAAGAACTTTTTCACTTACTGAAATATCATATTCCACAATTTAAAATAAAAAATTTCTAGTATGAACAATTGTGGAACTTTGAGCTTTTTAAATAAGTAAGCATATAAGTTATATCTCGACTGATAAACGCCTTTAGGGTGACCTCGCACTTGTTCTTATATTGTCAAGTTTGACTTTAGTTCACAAAGACAAGTGGCGCGCAGAACTGTACTTGTGGAGCGGAGTAACGAATGCGCATGTGAACACACCAGCAAACTTCACCTTATCGGCCTAGACCTGTGAAGTAGCCCATCTTCAGCAAGGAGCTACATCTTGCTACACCAAACCACGCCCAGAAAACGAGGAAACAATACTAGTTTTGCATGAAGGTAGTTATAGTCCTAAGGAGCCAACTGGTTTGACTTTTCCGGATTGGTCGAAGGTCGTAGCCTGTTTGAGAAGCGTGGAGATTTTCAGCGGAACGCTGTCTTTTGATTGGGGAAGAGACATAACCTAACTACAAGGAGTAGGGTCGATTAGGAATTGTGGCATATCCTAACTGATGGAGTGGATGTGTCTTAATTAGAAAGGGTAGGGGGTCCAAACCCCTCCCTGTGCAAATTTGGGACATTCACGTAGTGGTTGAGTACGTCCATTTCGAAAAGGGGAGGTGGTCCCAACTTCTCCCTGCTAGTCTAGAAGAAGAAAATGTACTCTGTTAGAGATAAAAAAGGAGATAACTAATCACAATGCAAACTAATTATGCTAATCTTCCTTTCTACTCAGGTTCCTGTTCTTCAAAAGTATTGCCTTGTTGCGGTGAAAGGTCCTGAATACTAGCTTGTTTTTGCCCAATTTAATGGTCTAGAGGTAGGGAGGTCAATTTCCGAAACGGAAGTATGATTCTAGTGTATCAATACGTGGCTGGAGCTTTGTCCAAGATTCCTAGTCGAAGGTGATTTTCTTTCAAGGATTGTAAAACAGATTTGGTGCTCGAACTGTCGAATACCTCATTCTTTACTTTTACTATAGAATAAAATATCCGAATACAAAATTATTCTGACGGACAAAGTTGGAGCTGTCTCGGAAAAATGGCACGATGACAATGCTGCCAGATCGCTCAGATTACCTAATACTTCAGAAATAGTTTAACCTTAAACCCTGCAAATGCAAAAGCAAATGGTATTCATTTTTTTTTTTTTTTTTTTTTTTTTTTGAAAGAAAAAAGCAACTGTTTTTTATTTAAAAAAAAGTTTCTAGGAACAACGAAAGATACAGAACTAAATTTGTTCGCAAAACCCCGTTCCTGAATGGATATTATCAATGGAAATTAATAAAATAGTGTCAAATATTATTATTTTTTCAAATACTTTGTTTCACTTTTTCTCGCTAAAGTTGTTCGCTTAAGATTTTAGGCTTTAAAATAATAATTCAACAAAATTCGATGCGGCAGATTTGTAAATAACTTTTCTTCCAAGAAAATAAACTTCTTGGTGTTTATATAAATCTGTATCACTTAGCGATAAGATTTATCTCTCTGTATTATTCGGAAACTAGATTCTATTGATGTGACAAAACTTTTTCTTTCAGACTGATTTACGAAATCTAAACATGAATATCTCAGAATAAAAGCTTGATGCCTATAAACCATGTCATTATAATATTTACTTAATACATTATCATTGATCCAATTCTTTAGCAACGTATGAATTAGTTCTCCTTCTAATTTCAAAAAATGAAGATCGTTCTTACTTTGGTCTTTACGTTGACTGTGTTCCTTAATTCTATTGGTAAATATAATACTACATTATAACTATCAGCTAAAAAATATTTTTGGACTATCCGCTAATAACAGTTTCTGCGTCGCAATTTGCATTTTACCCTAATTGCTATTACTTTCCAAACTCTATTCGATTTCGTCCGAAACGAATACGATTGTAGTAAAGAGGGTAAACTATTCTTGTTCAACTTCTGGTAGAAAAACCGAGGACGAATAAATCATCTTTTATGCATAATTAAAATTATCACATATGTTGGGTTGAAAATAAAACCATTTTAACGATTAGTACATTCAATTGTTCAACATTCCAATATGAATGGCATGTCGTTGTTATAATGATTGGTTGTTATAATAATTGGTTTAGAAATTTCATATGCATACAAGTTCAAAAATGATTATAAAGTAATAAATTAGAATGTTGAAAATACTTTTAACCAATGCTTGTAAGAAATCCAAGGGGGTACATAGCTCTTGCAATCAGTGTACAAACGTTATTACAATCACCTGAATTCGCTCTGAAATAAAGTGACATGAAGTGCAATCACTCTGCAATCACCCTGCAATCACGTAAAATCAAGTGCAATCATTTTGCAACCACATCAATTTTCTCAGAATAAGAAAGAAATTTCCGTGCAATGTGCTTGTCATAAAGGCATTATCTTTGCGTATTCAGGAAGCAATCTACAAGAAATAAAAACAATCATACGCTGGAATGGAGACATTATATTTCATTATATTTGAAGAATAAAATTACCTGTTTATCCAACATATTTATAGTGTTTTTCTAGCACACTTCTTTGCCGCCGTTTTCCTTTTCCAATACGTAATAATTCATCCAGCAAAGATTGAGTGGCCTATTCATCATACGGCGTCTTCTTCAAATCCTAGACCATTTTTTTCAACAATAACGTCCTCTTGAAAATAAACATATTGCTTCATTTGAGTTTCTTCTACGTCGATATTATTAAATGGCTCGGAGTCTTCAATGTCCTCTGAAATTATTTAATTTCTTGAATTTATAATTGTACTTCCTGAATCTATTCAGAAAGAACTTGAAACCTTTTGATCGAATGTTAAAACTCTCTTCTTGGAAATTCATTTTATTTTTCTTAAGAAGATTCATGACTGAGATGCAAGTGTATCTCTTCAGTTGAAAATTTAATTATTTTGCTAAGAATTCATTTTATTTAGTTTGGTTAAAAACTAAATTCTTTCACTAGAAATATATAAGCTCCGTTTATGGGTCAAAATTGTTCTTCCGTGATTTGATTCACTCGGCCAACTTGCATCTCGGCCTAAAGCATCAAACCTCCTACTCCACTGATCAGGTAGAACAAACTGAAGCGTCGCCTAGTTAGGAAAAATTGAATTTAGTCTAATGTAGGTAAAGTAGATTCGCCAGTTAGGCTTGGAAGTTTTGATTATGGTCTTATGAATCAGTCAAAGCTAAAAAAGCAATACCTTAATTTGTTGTTGAGCGCCAGGCGTACATACGATAAACGGACACTCAAATCTCAATAAATTAGGCGTGGGCCAGATGTTCTGCCCGGGCTAGCCTCAGCTATTTGACTAAAATTATTGGGAAAGGGGATGGATCAGCCTTCTGAACACATTCAGGGTCTGCAAAATGCCATCTCACACGTGAATGAAACACAAAGATGAGATGAAAGGGCGTGTACAGAACTCATTCAAATTAATTAGGACACGAGCGTCTTAAACCTCCCGGTGATTGGAAGCAAACTTCACCTCACACCAAGTTAACTGACTGTACGTTACGCAATGTATGTGAATAAGAGTAACGAATTCCAAATAACACGCGACAGGTAGGCCTCGCTGCATGGCCGTGTTACGATTGAGAACGAGGCAGTTAGATTATTGCCGAACATGTCGTCTCACCCGCTTTGTGTGATTCCCCATAGTTCGGCGCAGATTGGCTGCTTGCTTGGTGCTGCTGTGTGGTTTGGTGTTGTTCTGCTCGGCCCGTTCCGATACCGCCAAATCGAAGGAAGGTGCAGAATCGGCTTACACGAAGGATGTAATTGAGTAAAAATGTCCAAGAGTAGATCCGAAGCATTTCCGACAATAAGAAGGTCTCGTCCTCTGTGACAAGAGAGTTGTCCGCATTTGGCAAAACAGAACGCAATAAATCACGGTAAACCAGCCTTGATCCACATGCCATTGCGGGAGTCTTGAGAAGGCTGGCATCTCGGCCAGTGCCGTAGCGTCAAAGGCCCTGTTAGGGGATGTGAGATAACTTCCTCCCTCATAATGGTTACTGGTGCAGACCAAAGTATCGCTCCAAAGCATCCAAAGCTTTCAGCCAAGTTCCGGTAATATTGGAGACAGCAAGCCAAAAGGCGGAAACTAGAATCAATGCGAGAATCTCAATTCTTATGCACGATGTCAGCAAGTGAATCTCAGTTCTCTGGGTACCCCAGAGTTGCAAGATCCCTCATGTTCCCCTGGCGATTGAAGATCGCGACAAAGTCGTGAACAAAACAAAATAACGACGACAAATTAATCCTAAATTCTCAAATTTAACTTAAATTATTCCCTTGGAGTATCATGCCACGCAAAGAAGGGGACCAGTTTTCAGATCATGTTTAAATATGATAATAATTTCCAGGGTTAAAATTGTGCCTTTCACAACTTGGAGATTGATTAATATTAGTGAAGCAGAAACATTCGATCTTCAGAAAAATATAATCGTCTTTTTCTTCTTGCAGAGTTAAGTTCACAGTTCGAATGTTTGCCCAATGGCGCCCCTCTTCCTTGTGTTCCTCGTGGCGGCCCATCTTTTTCTCCTTCTTCTTCTTCTGACAGACAACATCCTCCTGCGAGTTCCCGTTCACCTGGAAGACCTCACTCTCCGATCGGGTCTTCTTCTCCTGCCCTACCTCCTGCTCTTTCAAGGTCCCGGTCTCCTTCTGCCAGGTTTATAGCACCATCGACCAGATTTCCTTTATCTGATAGACATATAGATGGACAGGACAATCTTCAATTCATTCGGCTTATTCCCAAGAAAAATCCGAACCGGTTATTCGAATTTCGAAAATACATTTTTCCTGCCGATAAACCAATTCAATTACTTGAAGGACCAAACATTTTTAGACCCATACCAAACCAAGAACAAATTGTATTATCAACATGTGATGGTGACATCTTTGCAATATTAGACAGTACATATGCTCTTGCTGGATTATATAAACATAATCATCGCATTCACAATAAAGGACGAGCAAAAATCAACATGGAAAGCGGCACGATTACCCCAATGACCGCAGCTGAAATCAGGGAAGTTCCAGTAGGCTCCCGACGCCTAATCCCGAATCATTTTAGAGTAGAGCATGTAAACCACAGAGATGAGTGAGTAACTTTTCACAAACTGTCTACCATTACGGAATTTTTCGTAAGACTGACACTTTCTAGCTCGTTCAACCTCGTCACAGAAGTTGCTGTAGTATTCACTAGCACTAGAGATATACTTGCACAATCCATTGGACGGAAAATTCCGTAATATTAATAAACTCCCACTTTTGAAAGAACAAAATTTCTTTAGTCGCTCCTTTTTATAAAATAATACAGAGAACCCAAGTATTTCTGAATAGGAAAAAAATTTCAACTAAACCTGAATTCTTTGTAATTCCCTTCAAATATACTGACTTCAGTGGATTCTTTTTAGTTTCACAATTTTTCTAATTCACACTTAGGACTTATGCATTCACTTTGAAATCTTTTTTACTTTATCAGATTCTTATTCACTTATTCTATTCGCAACCGTTATTCTGAATTAAATGGATTTTTTTGGAATTATGTTAATTTCGTATGAATTTCATCAAATTCTCTTCGCTTCCCTGAAATTTGCTCGAACTTGAAGAGCTTGAACCCGCTACACCAGACATGCCCAACTCGGGGAAATTCCCTCCGGGAACGCATGTTCCGCGTCTACCACTCTTTCTCCTAGAGAGCGGGAGAGGTGGTAGACGCATGCGCGTGATAGACGTGCACGTCACAGAGGGGAGATTCTCGCAAGCGTTTACCACCACTCCCGCTCTCTAGGAGAAAGAGTGGTAGACGCGGAACATGTGTTCCTGGAGGGAATTTCCCCGAGTTGGCCATGTCTGCTCTACACCATGAATTCAGTTACAAAAAAATTCAAAACGGAAGTATGAAAGTGATTGTGAACCGAATTTTTTTTTTTTAAATTATTCAAATTACTTTCAATTACAAATTTAAATGAAAACTTGATGTTCTCAATGTTCCTAATGTTCTCAAGGCTGCCATCTTGAGGCCATACCCTACCCAGTCTTTCTCGTAAACAAATCAAAAAGTACTCTGATAAAGGACAAAAATGGACAGTTTCAATATGTTTCAAGCTTATGCTTTTGTCTTACGGGAAACTTTGTTTTGAGATAACCAGAAAGTGCATAAAAATCAATCAATTTGTCAGGTTACAAATGAGTGTGTTGTGCACCAAAGCAGTGAAATAGTATTTTCACGGCTAAAAATGAGTTTGCAAGACCGAGTCGCAGTCGAACTATATAATATAACTATAAAATATAGTAAACCATATTTTTGTTACATAAAGGTAGACAGCGTCCTGATGCGCTAACCGGCAGGTCGTACTGCTTCATAGAACAGTCGTACCATTCTTGTAAAATTGGTAAATTCTGTTATTCACGATATAATGTAACCTTTACAATTCTATTAAAAACAGGAATAGAAATTAAAACACCTGGCTTCTCTTAATACGGCTTGAACTTATTTCTCCTAAATACCTGGCCTCTGCTACCAATCTATTCCCTGCAGACCTTTCAACAGCTTTTCCCACAAAGTCCACTCTCCTTGCAAACAGTTCTCCTACCCTATCCAAAGTTCCCTCTACTTTAGATGATGCTTAATTGTTCTTTTCTGACATATCTCCAGAAACCCTGATTAAGAATGACTTCGAGGTAAAATCAAATGCTCACAGTTCTGACAATATTTCTATCAAAATATTTCGCCTTGCTTCACGAGTCATTGGCACTATTCTTTTGAACATCTGTCACACACCTCTGTAGGTGGGAATATGTTTAGCTACCTGGAAAGAGGCGGGCATTTGCCCTGTCCCTAAAACATCTAACCCTACCACTCTCAAGGACATCTGCCGTATATCCGTCCTCTGTGCCTTGTCTGAATCTTTTGAACGCATTCCCCATCAGTAATATTCATCTATATCATTTTTCATTTGGAATGTACACTGAACGAAAGTTTACTTTGTCACGAACAAGTACTAAAAATGGAAGAGATAGCTTCATACTAAGAGCAGGAGCATCGTATTAAAAGTGTAACTATTTGATTTTTTTTCCTTCGAGTGCTTTTCCTGAAAATTTGGTTACAGAATTGCAACCATAATAAGTTCCTTTCAAGTATTGATACTACGGAAAAAGAAAATATGGTTTCGAAAATGGGTAGCCAGTCTAAGCTCTTACGTCAATATCAGGTACAAGGCTAGTATAACCAAGAATCGTTTAACGACTTTAGACAATAAGGTTGTCAAGGGATCATTTCAGATTAGTCTAAAAAAATAAAGAACTTGTTAACAATTGCTTGCCTTTCAATTTGAAACTGCTGAGCTTTGGCAGCAACTCTGAACATCATTTAAACATTCTGCTTAAAGTTCCGATAACCAGAAAATTAATAAATTCAAAGTTTGAAAATGTACAATTGTAGTAAAAAATAAAAAATTACGGTTCTGATATATTTTATGTGACAGATTTTTAGAAAATTGTTTGCTCAAAAAAAATAAGCTTCTTGGTATTTATTTAAATTTTTATCACGTTCTCGATGAGGATAAAGGATACAGGCGATAAGAATAAAACGATAAGATTCAAATATTTGGTAAAATCGCTGTCATTTCATTATTTCGAAACTACCTTCTACTGATGTAATGAAATGTCAGTACTTGAGTTTATTTATGGAGTACAAGCATGAGTATCTTAGGAGAACAACCTTGACGCCTATAACCCATTACATTAGAATATCAACTAGATACACTATTATCTAAATTCTTTATTAACGCATAAATCAGTCTTATCTCTAATTGCAGAAAATGACGACCGCTTATACTCTGGTCTTGATCCTGACGGTGATCCTTCATTCTATTGGTGAATATAAGACTACACTATATCTCTATGAACAGTACATTTCATTTTTAAACATTTCAATATGAAATTGATGTCGTCTTTTTAATCCTAAAAATCAGCAACGTCAAAAATAAAGACTATTGCCAACATTTCAATTTGCCGGTGATTTTGTAACGATAGTTTTACTGTTGAAAGAACAATATCAAATGGTCCTTCTTAGGAACTCGATTTTCAAGATGTGAAATTTTAATGAAATCCTACAGGCCATTTGATAGCCCTCCATCAAATTCTTTCATCTAGAAATCATATACTTTTCCATCAATACATCTCCATCATAATTCTATCAAATCTTGTCAGTACAAGACTTGTATCAAATCCCATGTCCCAGAATTTTGAAAGTTTTTCATGTATAAAGTGTCTTGACGAGTTAAATACGATACAAATTTGCCAAGGTCTGGTGTGGATGAGATTTGACACAGTTTAATTCAAAATTTTTTGACAGAAAAAGTATAGGATCTTGTAAGGGATAGAATTTCCAAATATTTTCGAGGTTTCGAAAAGTAGGATTCAGTAGAGTTTCAAGTAGGATTTAGTAGATTTTCAATGGAAAAATGCTGATTAAGAAGTATGGATGCTTTCTAGACTCATAGATTAGGATAAAAACTTCCAAGATTCTAAAACGTATAGGATTTCGTATAAGTGTTGTGCAATTAATATATGATAGAATTTCAGTAAGAAAATATTTAATGAAAAACATAAGATTTCCCCACGAATAGAACTTGGTAGCACGTTATGAGCTTGGGTGTCAAGGTAAATAAGCATACAAGATGCTATATATAATAATACTAGATTAGGGTTTCGACCAAAAAAACACAATTTATCCCCAAAATAGTGAATTGTTCCTAAAATTTTTATCTTCATTTATTAAGTCAACAGAAAATCATGCGAATTGGACATGAACCAAAGACATAAATAAATATAACGTGTTTGTACAATAATTATTAAAATTTGTATACCGTGGAACGGAAATTTTTGCGAAGCTATAAATACGAGATTCACAGCGTTTATTAATTTTTTGTCCTAATCATTTTTTTTAAATAAATGTTTAAATTTTACAAATTAAAATCAGAAATGTTCTCCTTTTTTTGAACTTCGAGCACTAGAAAGCAAAATTTGTTCCGATTGTTATAAAAGTTGAAAATGATTACCTAAGTAAAACGTCAAATAACATCTTTGTTTACTGAAAAAGCAAGAAAATCTCTGCGAACCCACTTCCACATTCTTTATACTTAAGGTTCAATTCCAGGCATATTATTCAATACAAATTATCAGCGAGAAAAAAATTATCATCAGATTACTTCTGAGTCAATCTAAGAAATCAATTGAATACCAAAATGTACAAATACTACCGAAATTTGCATGATTATTTTTAAACATGCAACACTTACTTCTGGAGAGCTTATCAGAATCTAAAATTAATATCTACATCTGCATGGTTGAAATTAATTGGGTGCATGAATATTTTTTATTTGTAAATTATTATAACTGTCACATCTGATACAACACCAATCTCAAAATAACACGAGGAGAAAATAAAAGCCTGCCTCACTACAAAACAAATTCATTCTGCGAATAGAGTGTACTATGTGAGGACACTTGTAGATTATCGTTAGTAATGCAGAAACATTCGTTTTCAGACAAATCTAATCGTCTGCTTCTTCTTGCAGAGTGAGCTTCACAATTCGAATGTTTGCCTAATGGTGCCCCTATTCCCGGTGTCCCTCGTCGCGGCCTATTTTCTTCTTCTCTTTCTTCTGCTTATGACATACAACATCGTCCTGATAATTCTCTTTCTCCTGCGAGACGTCCTAGCCTGATCAGGTCCTCTTCTCCTGCCACACCTTTTGTTCGTTCAAGAACCCGGTCCCCTCCTTCCAGTTGTCTTTCTCCTGCCAGACCTCACTCTCCGATCAGGTGTTCTCCTGCCGAACCTCTTGTTCATTCAAGGACCCGGTCTCCTCCTGCCAGGTTTATAACTCCACCTATCAGGCTTGTTTCAACTGATGGACGTGTATACGGACTTGACCAACTTCAATTTATTCGGCTTATTCCCGTGAAAAATCCGAACCGGCTATTCAAACTTCGAAGATACACTTTTCCTGTCAGTACACCAATACAATTACTCAAAGCGCGGAAACTCTTTGTTCCCATGCCAACCCAAGAGCAAATTGTATTATCAACATTTGATGGTGACGTCTTTGCAATACTGGACAGTATTGATACATTGGCTGGAATATATAAATATAATCCTCGCATTCACTGTAAAGGACGAGCAAAAATCAACATGGAAAGCGGCAGGATTACACAGATGACCCCAGCTGAAATCAAAGAATCTCCAGTAGGCCCCCAACGCCAAATCTTAGGTAATTTTAAAGTAGAGGATATGAAGCACAGTGATGGATGAGTTACTTTTTTATGAACTGTCTACTGTGACGGAATTGTCTGTAAGTTTCGCCCTCTTCCCAGCCCCTTTCAGGCTATCATTGTAGAAAATTCCGTGATACTACTTCTACATATATACTTTATCAATTAGTTTCACGTTTGACGATTGTTCAGAAGAACTAGGCCTAGGCCAGTAAAGTAGCCGGCCGCTGTCAAAGACTTACTTTGCTGCTCCATACCATGCCCAGAGAACGAGAAAACCGTACTTGTGCTACATAAAAGTAGTTACGATCGTAACCAGCGAACCGGCATGTCGTGCTGCTTTAGAGAGCAGTCGAAAAAGTTTGTAGAATTTCAGTATTCAATAAAGTGAGGAATGGAAATGGTTAATTTTCATTTCTAAAAGCGAAATAAACTTTAATTCAGTTGTTTCCGACATAATGTAACCTTTTCTTTTAATTTCATATCTCGCTATTGGCTAATCATGTAAGGTGATAAAAGGTTCGTCAATAGGTCAATTGACTTGTTTCAAAAACGCGAAGAATTACATCAAATGCAGCTCTGTTAGAGTTCGCTTATAAAAAAAGATCTTCTGTAAAAAATTGTCCTGTTATAAATAAGGTCAATCGTACATTCACAAAACTTTTAATTGATGTATTTCCCCCAGCTTTTGAAATTCAAGGACAAAGCATCGACAACTGGAATTTGATGATTGTGAATTCTCTTTTGTTAAAGGTTCTTTGACTTTATATCATATTTATTTCTATACCTTTGCCTTCGACTACTTTAATATTTTATTTTGAACCGAGATTTCTACGAATAAAACGAAAACTACGCATCCAAACAAAAGCTATTTATAACAATTAGCATGATTTTGTGTGAAAATAATAAATAAAAAACAACGTGGCCTCTTAAAACACTAAAAGACTAAAAAAAGTGGAAGGGTTGATTCCAACCCCTAAATGTGAACGTTTGCCCAACATTTTTTTTCATAGTCTGGGATCCTACGTTCACCTTCAAATTAACAAAAAAATCGGTGCCGGACACCAACCAAATCCCCCTTGTGAGTAATTAAAAAAAATTAATTGTTTGAGAATTGTGACCAGTAGCTGAATTTGTAACCGAAATCTATTACTGAGTTGATATTATTTTTGAAAAAAAAAAATTAATGTAAAATATTATTATTTGTTTCTTTTTCTTTGTTTTTTAAATTATTTGTTTATGATTTTAAGCATTACAAAAATATGTTTCAAGAATTGTATGGGGCAAATCTGTAGAGATTTTTTTCTTTTGAAAGCTTCTAGCTAATCATTTAAATCTTAATCACTTTAGCGATAAGAATAAAAAATGAAGGCGGCAAGAATAATGCGGTAAGAACAAGTGTTTAGCCGAATTTCTGTCGCTTTGTTATTTCAAAACCAGCCTCTAGTGATGTTACGAAATTTTCCTCCTGGAACTGATTTATGAAATATAAATATGAATATCTCAGAAGGCCAAGCTTCACACCTAAAATCGTTGACTTTAGAATATTAATTAGAAGCACTGTTAACCAAATTCTTCATTAACCTATGAACCAGCTTTCCCTCTAATTTCAAGGAATGAAGATCGTTTATACTCTAGTCTTTACCTTGACGGTGATCCTTAATTCTATTGGTAAATATAATACGCTACTAAACCTATAATTTCAAAGAAATTTTTACGTTTTCTGCAAATAGCAATTACTGTGTCGTAATCTGCATCTTATGCCAGTTGCTATTCTTTGCCAAACTCTATTTGGGTTTGTTCGAAACAACTGTGAATTCAATCTGCAGTGTAGACCATGCCAGAGTATGTCACACGAAATTTCTAAATGTTTGATATAATTCATAGTAAATTATTAACAATAATGATTTAGGCTTTGGGAAGACTTAACTATTATTCAAACTATTTTTGTTCAACTTCTTTCGATAAAATCAATTATTCAGTTGCTTTTCATATCTTTACGATACAATATTGTTATTACATCCATTGTCCTTATTGACATTATTAGGGTGTTTTAAGATTTCGATTGCTTCTCTATGTTTTCTTGGGGAAATATTATACGTTTTTGCGATGATGGTTGTTTTGTCAATTAAGATGCTCTGTCCTGTTTCGATATGATGCTCAGCTAGTGCTAATTGCGTGCAATTATTTAGTCTGACTTCACTCTCATGTTCCTTTACACTTTGGCTCACCGCCCTCCCGATTTCTCCAATATAGACTAAGCCACAAGAACAAGGGATTTTATATACTCCCGGATCACTAAAAGGTGCTTTTAGTCTAGTATATTATGTTGACTTATTTTTCTGAGTGTAGTTTCTTATTGCTTCATCAATTTGTTTGTGTAATCGTTTTGTATGAGGATTGGTTTAACATGCCAAAATTCCGGTTCAAGCTTGGATTTGTTAAAATTTTCAGTATCTAGATTTTCCATGAAGATGTTGGCTATTACAGGTGAGATTGGAGATCCCAGTGATACTCTTGAATTCTGTTTCGTCGGAAAGATTTATAGTTTCACACGATTGAAACCCGAAAAAGCTTTGAAATTAAACATTTCAATCTATCATGATTAGTGCTGATTTCATTTATTTTTTTAGATATAGCACATCCATTTCAGACTTTTACGTACTTCCTTCGCAACACAGTCGTGGTGAAACCAAATCAAACATGAATCGCATTCTGAGTGCATTTCATTTTCTCTTGTACTACTGGAACTTGAGTCTTCACAGTTAATTATATCATCTATTAATTTAAACCATTGTTTACATTTTCCGCATTTGAATATGCTTTCCCATTTTTTAACTTCTGCTATGTTTTTTATGATAACCCAAGCTTATTCGGAGCAGAAATGTTCAATTATTGATATATTGACGGAATCGTACAGCAAGGCATCTGAAATGTCTTCAGAGTTTGTTTTAATCTATGCTTAATCTAGCCAAATTTCATTATTTAGAGCATTTACGACATTTTCTGTAATTTTCGGTTTTCCTTCTCGGTCCACTGCAGTCGTCCTATTCACTGGTGCTCTGATATCTGGCAACTTATATGTTGCATCCATTCCAGGAACTTCAGGATAACTTTTTGATTCCTTTTTTATATGTTCGGTCGAGACCAGCAGTCCTTTAAATTTAATCCTGTGTTTTAAAACGTAATAGTCAGCGCCGAGAATTAATATTCCTCATCAAATGAAGAATTAAATTTAATATCGTTCATTTGAGAAAACTATAGGGATGAGAATGAAATACTTAGCGTATTCTTGGCAGAAATCTTCAAGCGCTATGTTCAAATCATGGTCACATTTTTTCAACTGAGCTACGATGTTGCTGATGTCTCTTAAGAGAACGGTTTGTCTGGTTTTTCTGGACATACAGTCAGTTACATTTTTGTTTATTAGCATTCAAATTGAAGAATTTTACAATTCCTTCTTCATTTTCCAAGCTTGATTTCCTATTTCTGGCTTTTCCCTTATGAATTGTCTAGAATAAATCTTGTCGAGAAAATTTATTCCAGAATTCGATAGATATTTTCGAAATTTCGAGTCATAGGATGATGACTAAGAAGAATATACGAGTAAGCTTTCTCGACAAATAGGGTAAGATAAAAACTTCCCAGATTCTGGAACATAGGATCTACACGAATGAATATCACGAGCTTGCAGAGTAATCGCTTGGTGATCACGTGGACACACTTGAATGTAATCATTAAATTGGACCTCTGGAAAAAAAATTTGTTCCGATTGATATCAGAAGTAACAGAGGTTACCTTAATAAAACGTCAATTATCTTCATTGGAGAAATATTAGTTACCAATCACATGATTTTCTTCAGCACTTACGTGTTTTTTAAACTTAAATTAATGAAACTAATCAATTTTTAAGAAACTGGAATCAGAAAACAAAAGAATCTCTCCGAAGCAACTTGCACGTTGTTCATCATCAATTAAATGTTAATCAACAATTCCAATCTTCATTCGCATACTTCAAATATATTAGGTGAACCAATATTTTTAATTTTTTAATTCTTCCTCTTGCAGAATTAAGTTCACAGTTTGAATGTTTGCCTAATGGCGCCCCGATTCCTGGTGTTTCTCGTGGCGGCCGATCTTCATCTCCTTCTGAGAGACAACATTCTCCTGCCAGCTCTGTTTCTCCTACCAGACCTCATTCTCTATTCAGGCCTTCTTCTTCTAGCGAATCTATATTTCGTCCAAGGTCACAGTCTCCTCCAGCCAGGTTTGTAGCACCACATACCAGGCTTCTTTCTTTTAGAGGACGCACATATGGACTTGACCAAATGCAATTCATTCGGCTTATTCCCAAGAAGAATCCGAACGGGATATTCGAATTCCGAAGATACACTTTTCCTGCAGATAAAAAAATCAAATTACTCGTAGCACGGAACCTCTTTGGGCCCATGCCAACCCAAGAACAAATCGTATTATCAACGTGCGATGGTGACGTCTTTGCAGTATTGGACAGCAATAATAATGTTCTTGCTGGAACATATAAATATGTTACTCGTAGTCACAGTAGAAAACGAGCAAAAATCAACATGGATAGCGGCACGATCACCCCATTGACCCCATATGAAATAGAGGAAACTCCAGTAGGACCCCTCCGTCCAATCTTCGAACATTTTACGATAATACATCGAAACCACAGTGATGCTTGAATAAATTTTTACGAACTCTCTACAGTACCAATACTCACGGAAAATTCAGCAATACTAGTAAGTATCTACTTTTCAAAAGAAACAAGTTATCGTTGCTACACATTTTTTAGTAAAGTTTGTAATTTTCACATCCCTCCTTGATTAAAATGAAGAACCCAAGGGTATCTAAATTACATCAGATTCTTATTTACCAATTCCCTTCATTCTCATTTATTTGAATGCAATGGCATTTTTTTAGATTTTATAATATTTGTTCTATTCACTCAAATTATTTTTAATTTATCTTAACTCGCATGAAATGTATCGAATTTTCTTGAGTTTCCTTCAATTCTTCGGAATTGATTCCAATCTTATTGAAATGAATCGAAAAATTTGGATTCTTCAAATTATTTTCTAATAATCTTCATTCATTTGGAGTTCACCCTGAATTTTGTAAAAGTTACCTCGAATTCTTCAAAATTCTCATGAATTTTTTTAATTTACCCCGCAGTTTTTTAATTCGATGCAATTCTTATAAATTAACTCAATTTAATTCAGTTCATTGGATGTTTGTTTTTGCACGGAACTTCATGTGCGAAATTGGCATGAATTCCTTCCAATATTGGCATCAGGTTCGACAATTTTAGCATTAAATGGCTCATACCTTGAAGAAACTTTGCCTTACTACGGTTGTAAGAAAACCCATCCTCTTAGAGTATGAGTACTCTTGCAAAAGCGATGTTAGGCCACGCGCACCGGTGCTTGCTGTGAAGCTAGGTTCGTAAGTAGGCGTGGCCTAATATATCTTTTCTAAGAGTACTCATACTCTAATAGAGTGAGTTCTTTACAAATATAGCAAGGGGAAGTGCGAGCTATTTTCGCGAGGGAAAACGGCTTCAAAAGCATTGAATGAAACCTGCGACAAAAGCATGACTAGTGTTCTTACTACTGTCGCCATATTTTTTCTCCGCGTGGGGTCGACATTTGAAATTAACAAATTGTAATAAAATTTTAAAAATTTTATTAACCTGGTAGATCTTCCAAAAAGTTAGCCCGAGGTGGTATTCATGATGAAAAATACAATTATCACATTTCTATGAAACTCAGTGTGAAGGGGGTGTTCGTGGATCAGAGCATTTCTATGAAGCTCGGTGCGAGGGAGTTTTGAGAACTATGCGTTTTTAAAAGTGCAAGGTACGATCGTTCTTCGATTATGCGTACGCGAGCTACGATCCCTGTCTAATGTAAGCATTTGCTTGAAGAGAAAGAATCAGAAAGAACAACATTCCTGCCTTAGATTCTGTTACAATTGACGTGACCTAACTTCAACTTACCTCACCTAACCTTTATACGTTGGCTCACTGCTATCCCGGTTTCTCAGGACAGAGCATTTCATTCAACATAATTACCGTCATCGCGGTGGAAGATAAGGGTGACATGAGGCAGGTCAGATTAGGTTAGGTGAGTTTAGGTTAGGTTAGGTGAGTTGACGTTAGGTCACGTCAATTGTAAGGATGAGCCTCCGCTGATATAGGCTGTCAAAAAAAATCAGCCTTCAAGGCAATGCATCACAATTTTATATCATTTTATTGAACTTTCCTCAGGTTAGTGTTAAAGGACAACGTTGGATATCAATTCTGATAGCTAATTCGCATTCAGAGCATCGAAAAACATAAGATTTTATATGCCTTATCCCCAGAATAGGAAATACCAATTTTTTCAAGTTTCTTAAGGTTATGTTGAAACGCTGACGTGTAGGGAAAATTCTAACATTGGATTCAAATTCAGTAGACAAAATCCATAGGAAAACATATATCGTGTCGCCAGATCATGACAGATTCTTTGTGTGGCTGTGTTATCATTTCAAGATCCTTGGCCTCACGTGGAAAATTTTTCGAATACGAATCCAAGGAAAGGAAAAAATTGAATTATTTGTGAAAGTTGTGCAAACCCAAATCTACAAAAATCCGGGGCCAAATGTCTTTGATTTCATGCAACGACAGCACCCATTCGCAATCATCGAGAGCGGTTTTCCTTTCGCCTCCCCCAAGCAAAAGGTCACAACAACAAAGTATCACCGAATCCCTCGAGATTATTTCTTCTGGTCGTGAAAGTGTATCTCAGACTCTTGTGGATCAGAGAATAGTGGATCTGTTCGTATCCAACACGTTGCCACTTCTCGTTGTAGAGACTTTTTCTTTCAAGAAGCTGATTCAAAAATTGAACCCCACAATAAGTTCAATATCGAGAAAAACACTCGGCAGGCGAATCATTGCTTTTCATAAGAATTTGAAGCAGCGCTTGATCAGGTAATTAAATGAATATAACTTTCATCCGCAAATATCAGCTGATTCATATTACCTATGTTTTGCTAGCAGCAGTGAACTGATTTTTTTTAAATTTTGCTGAAATTGGAGAAAGGAAACCCTTCTCTAACATATGTGTTGCTGCAGACATCATCTTCAAGGAGATAGGCAGGTGGTTCGTTGTACCCTGCGTGACGAGGTGGATCTCTGAATTTGATTCTGTCTGTTTTACGAGGAGAATCTTTGGATCTGTTCGTTTAAGAATACTAACGGTCGCTTTTTGGGATTTTGTAATATTACTACTTGCTTGCAAGCATACCTCGGACTTCTCTGAATGTCAGTTTTGTGATTATTTTCAGTTTGGAAATTTATTGGCATTTTCACATGGGAAAGCTTTGGACCTGTTACAGTAAGAATACTAGGAGTGGATCTCTCGGTGTAACTTAATAATATTGTAGGGTTAGAAATATAACCTGGAAATTTGTAAATGTGACTAGATTGAAATATCAAAATTTCTTAATTGTTTTACATGGAGGAAGTGACAAGCTGTTAAAAGTAAATTTTCTCTACTTTTGTATAGGTATGGGAGTCTCCTATCTTTTGCGAAGTGAACAACCATATCCAGAAATGCTGATGTTGGGAAGAATTCAACGTACACTTGGTATGTTTTAGAGTCAGAGTGAGCAATCAAAAACAATTCACTCAACGTGTCTGCAGCGCATGTAATAATTAGTTTCACTTCTTTTTGTTCGCTTATTTTAACTGGTGGAAGATGATCCACATAGCGAATCACTGTTGATTTCATTCTTGTATTATGCCTATTGTGTAATAATTTTACATCTGGACAAGGCCGCAAATATTTGCCTCTTTTTCTTACTGCCTTAACAGTGTCCTTGTTACTGTTTTTTGAAGTGCAAGAATCTTTCATATAACAGAAGGCATTCTGCTTTATATTCTGTCCTTCCCAAACCACAGTGAGTTCTTTATCTGAAATTATTTCGTCGTTAAAATCAATGCATTGGATTTTATTGGCTCCCTCCAACTGATTGAGTTTCATTTCTCTTTATACTTTTGCGTAATTTTCCTGCATTATATTAGATTTGTTCATATGAGATGCACTTACATTACTTGTGATCAGTTCGTCACTAATCAATGATGTAGAGAGCTTATTTCTTTTTTCCTTGGTTGGTTTTCTTCTGTTGTAGTTTCTTCAAGATTCTCCGCTTCCAAGGCTGACATCTGCTGTTACATAATATTCAGACTCTGTATCAGAAGTAATATTACTATCATCTTTTTCGGAGGAACTCTCGATTCTAGGTCCTTGAGCACTCACGTGTTCCTCCTTGTCTTCGTAATGTAAAGTGCAGCGCGAGCAATTTTCACAGTCTCCCGATTTGATCTTACTTGCTTTCGTACAACTCTGTCAAGTCTCCGACACTTGAAGTTTTGACCCAATGCGATATTTTTCATATCATCGGAATGAGCTTCTGATCTCGCAGAAGTTGATACATCGTTATGTGAACCATATAAATCTTGCATCAAACTTGTCCACGCTGGAAACTGCTTTGCGATTCACAAGATATCTTTTTGTGTGTTAGGTATTTTATAAGCATTGACGACTTTACCTGTTTCCGCTGGTTCAGAAACTGCCACAGCTCTATCTTTAATTCCATCAATGTAGACTGATGAATCGCTGTTTTCAAAAAAGTCGTCTGTGCCGGAATGGTCTGTATCCTCTTCTTTACTATCATCCATTTCCATTTCATCAAGATCGTCCATATCAGAGGTGTCTTCCTTATCAGCATCATCTGTTTTTCTAGTATCAGGCTTTTCGGGTGGATTCAAGCTTAGACGGAAGTGTACTTGTCTCAGAACCAGCATCACAACATTCCGATTGGCAAACAACGATAATAGCGAACAGTACTTCTTCAAACATTCTAATGAACTTAACGATGGATAAAAAACCTATGCAGCGCATATAGAAATCTTTCACTGGATCGCTCGTATTGACATTTTTTCTTTAAAAACATTCCAGTGTCCCACTGCATTAATTGAATGAGCAATGTCAATACGAATAAAACATGGAGGTAGTGGGTTTTCCGGACTAATTAAAGTCTGATAAGATACTTCGAGGTACATTCTGTAGGTTATTCCATTGAATTCGACAGACATTGCGTTTTGTAATGCTGTTGAGACATGCCGGAAACAGCGTCTCTGGGAATCGGAGCACCAGATCAAATCCACTCTTTATAAAATTTGCATAATGTTTTTCTGCGTACATGCAAACAATTGGAATGATTGAACCCGCTATATCCATCACTCCGACATAACAGAAAATTGGTCCAGTCTTCCCGCCAGGCCTCTTCATCGCTTTAGCAAAACTGGAAGATTGGGCATGTCTGCCGATTTAGAGATACCGTATATCATTTTTTTTGTCTGCATCATCACGTCTCCATGCGCTAGGTTTCATCTGCAAAAGATCTCTCTTGGCAATTTGACTAGTAGCACCCTTCAATACAAATTGGCTACAGAAATGTTTTCCTCCACTGGATCAGACACCTGCAAATATAAAAATAGTTTGATACAATAACATCACGGGGTAGCAGTATGCCTAATTTGACAGAATGGGCAAAGCCTAGTTTCTGCCCCAACATCAACGGACTGAGTTACAGCTAAGGGCATGATAGGGACAGCTACATTATAAGCTGACATGCGAACCATGAAATTTTCAATATATGTGAAAATAATTTCAGGGTAGCTTCTAGTATTATCCCAGTTGAGAAATATTATTCAGTATTAAGAATTTTATGGTTAGTCATTTAAAAAAATGAGTCGGCTGAGAGTTGCGACACGTAGCTAAATCTGTCCACGAAAATTAATTTCTGAACCGCCGTGGTATTTGCTTGAATTTGATCTCTTCAGCGATAAGAATAAAAAATAAAGGCTATTAGAATTAAGCGATAAGAATATAATCTTCCGTCCAATATCTGTTTGTGACTTAGAATTTTATCAACGTGATATCCGCAAAAATCGCTTTATTATTCGAAAACTAGGTTCTATTAAAGTAGAGAAATATCTTTGTGTGGACTGATTTATGGAATATAAACATGAATATCTCAGAAGGTCTAGATTGACGCATGTTACTAATTAGACTGGAATTAATTCTTCATCCAGTCATCAATCAGTTTCCCCTCTGATTTTACAAAATGAGGTTCGTTTATACTCTGGTCTCTACCTTGACGGTGATCCTTAATTCTATCGGTGAATATATTACTATACTTCATCCATAATTTCGAAATCATTCTTGAGCTTTCCGCAGATATCTATCTCTGCGCTGTAATTTGCATTTCATCCCAATTGCTTTTTTTCAAAAAACTCTATTTGAATTTTTCCGAAGCGAATACGAATTTCATCTGAAGATTAGGCTATACTAGTTTAGTGTTCTCTTTCTAACCTCCTTTGAGTTTGTTAATTGTTTTATGAAGCTTACGTGAAAAAATCTCAAAAAATGAAAATAGAGTAATAAATTTTCAATCTTGAATAAACTATGTCAAATGGACCGTCTTAGAAATCCGATTTCCAAAAATGGGTATTGAAATAAAATTTTGTAAGCGTTTGATAGAAATTCTATTAAATTTAATCAAACAAATCCTAATAAAATTCTTTCAGAAGATTGGAAGAAAATTCTATCTAATATATTGAAACGATTTACAGAAATTGAGCACTATTACCAAATTGAAACTTTATGAAACGCTATCGAGACAACAATTTATCAAATTCTGTGCTTCGTAATGTCACATATTTCTATTAAATTTTATCCTTCTCGTAATTATGTACATTTCTATCAGAAGTTTCTTCATTAAAACTCTATCAAATCATATGTTTTGAAATGCCGGAAATTTCTATCACATTCTATTTGTACATAAATCTCATACTTTTCTATAGACAATTTCTCTGTTAATCGCATTTCATTCAGGGTGCCGCATCACCTCCAGAACAGCCGGCAGTATGTAATAGTATTCGAACAAAATAAACAAAAAAGACCTGTAGCGAAATTGTTAAGGATTGTGGGTATTAAACTTTGCTCGCTATGTTCAAATCAGTGATATTCCACTGATAGTGTGAGTAAGTTTGCTGGGTTTCGCAAATGTTCAGGTTTTTCTTCGTAT
>CAKNXH010002083.1:188675-247115 GCA_932178445.1 Andricus quercusramuli | reverse complement strand
CGGTAAATAGAAGTAAACTTTGGGAAGTCCTTAAAGAGTATGGAGTGAATGGAGGGCTCCTACAAGCAATAAAAACAATATATACGGGTAGTAAAGCAAGTGTAAGGGTAAATGGGAAACTGAGTGACACTGGTTCGATATTATACCAGGAATGAAACAACGATGCGTCATGTCTTCATGGCTATTCATCATATTTATGGATAAGTGTCTAAGAACGGCCCTCTTCGACGAAGAAGATGTAGATCTCGACACAGTGAAGGTACGTGGGTTAGCTTTCGCAGATGACAAGGTTGTTATGGCAGAGTCAATCGAGGACTTGCAAAGAATGTTGAATAAACCTAATACAAGCATGAAGAACATGGGCCTCAGAATTAATGTAAATAAAACAAAGATCATGGTGTTCAAAGGAAAAACTGAGAAAACAATGTGCAACATTATCCTCAATGATGAGAGATTGGAACAAGTTGACAAGTACGTATATCTAGGTAGCCTATTCACTAGCGACGGAAAAATAGACGGGGAGTTAGATAGGCGCATAAATAAGGGTAAGCAGGTTATCGGTAGAGCAGGGTCCATCCTCACAAATAAAAACAATCCAAAAAACGCTAAAATGGCTATACATAATTCTATATTAGTACCAACTGTACTATACGGTAGCGAGACATGAACATGCCAAGAGAAGGGCAGGAGTAAAATTAACGCGATTGGCATGAGACCTCTGTGCACAATATGCGGAAAACACTGATGGACAAAGTCTCAAACAAGATAATCCTCAAAGAATCTGGTGCAAAAGAGACAATAGTGGACACATGGGAAAGAAATCAGTTGAGATGGTTCAGTCATCTTGAAAGAATGAAAGATGAACGACTGACTAAACAAGTGTATAAAGGTAAAGCAAATGGCAGAATGTCCAGAGGTAGACCACCCAAAGAATGGTTAGAATCTGTGAATGAGACACTAATCCGAAGAGGCATAAGAAGCCATAGAAACACGAGAGCTTGCATGAAAAAATGCATGGACGTAGAGGAAGCTAGAGCGGTATGCCAGGACAGAAAAGTATGGCGACAAATAGTTTGTAAACAGAGTGACAACAGAATGAATGAGGCCTGAAACGAAGACCTTGGATACTAATGGGCCCAAGTGGGGAACCACACATACAACAACTTTGTGAGGCTCTTCACTTGGGGTGATCGCTAGAGAGATTGATCAGCAACCTGGGTCGGAGCAGTGTTGCGGAATGAACGTGTAATTTAAATAAATAACACGAGAATTCCAGATCAATCTAAAATATCTATACCTAATACCTATATACCAATCGACCTTATGCCTATATACCCACCTACACACTACTATTTTCCAATCGACCAAGTCTCGCCTACCCCGAAAGGGAAATGGCTTAATGGTATATATGGTATAATGGCTTAATAATAAAAACACTTGAGATATTTTGACCCCTATACCTAACACCTATATACCTATCTATCTTATACCTATATACCCACCTACACACTACTATTTTCCAACCGACCAAGTCACGCATACCCCGAAAGGGCTTAATGATATAATAATAATATTTCAGGATAGATTTACAATTTTGGGTTACATTAGCATTTTATACCGGAAGTCAACATTTTTAATTAAAAAAATCATTGGATTTCAAGGAAGATAGGAAATTTTCGAAAACTGTCAGGTACGCTGGCCATTACTCTTTTCTTTCCTATTATTTTAGATAACGTATATTATGCAATACAGCAAATTTATATGAATATTAATTTTATATCTTAATTTTGTAATTTTCTGGGACTAAAAATGTATAAAAGTGTGTGCTTTCTAGTTTTCTAAAATATAAATCTATTAGTTAATAATAATTTACCATCGGTTCCTGTTCAGGAATTTTTTTAGGTAGTGCTTTGATTTTTGCCCAAGCATTGAACCTTTCCCAGTCTGCTGGAGTCCTCAGCCATCCTTTAAGGTTTATTCTATGCCGTTGTCTACACACACGACAAAAAATATTACATATATTTTTCCCTTAAGAAGTGTATTAGATTCTTGGTTGTAATTACTTACTTTCCCTTATTCTTCCCTTCATCTTTCTTTCGACTTTGTGGTGGTGGCGGTGGTGTTATTTTTTGTGGCATTTTTCTCTATTGTCTTTATCATGCACTCTTTTTCAGATAAATTATCTAATATATTGTATTTATTGTAGGTTGTGAAAGGTCCATATTTTCAGGTAAGAAATAACGGAGATTTCACATTTTGATAGACGTAAAAGTAATTTTGATTACATTGCGGATCTTACAATATCTTTCCAGAGATAATTTAAATCGTTTTAATTTTGAGTTCCAAAATACATTTTTATTTTTTATATGCATGATTTAAAAAATTTGTTGGTTGTCTTATCCGGCAAAATATTCATGATGTGAAGTAAGCTACTCATTAATATTCATTTTGCTTCATTGAATTCGGTTTTCATTTATTTCAGAAACTATTTTCCAATTTTGGATTAATTGAAAAGTAATATTGGCAATATGTTTCAATTGCTGTTTTTATATAAAATAATTAATTTCATCATTTGAATTTATGTTTTCTGTTTAATTCAAATGTAATTTATTAATCTATAATATATGAGGATTGACCACTTAGAAAGATGATACTTAGTTTCCGTTTTTATTAACAAATTATGTACATATTACACTTTTTCATTTTTTTCAGCCTTTTAATAATATCTAGTCTTATTTTTACGATTTCTAACGTTTATATCTTGGATAATAAGCATTAATAATTTGAGAAAATTTATTCTCATTGTTAGAACTACCAGATCTTGATTCGGGCAAGTTTTTCATAGGTCTCGAAAAATCACGTAAGCGTTTTGGATGACGAATGTTACGTCTTGCTGCAATATTAGCGTAGGTTTCTGTATGTGGCTTTTGACTCCCATTTGATTCATTTTCTGACATACTCATTATTGAAGATTCTCTGCTAAAATTTTCTGTAAAAAAATTATTTCAGTTAACCCTTACTTTTCAAGTATCGCGCCATCGCATCGTAATGTTCATGCCATCATATTAAAGCAACAGAACAAAAAAAATTTATATAAGATATTCTGAAAGAGTACATTTATAAAAATTAGACACCTGGTTTTAAACTGAGCGTCTGTGACAAAAACGATGGACTGGAGTATCTATATGTATCTGAACTGTACCTTCTTCTAGGTTGAGCCAATTTATTTAAATTATCAGTTATTTCATAATTTAAAGCTGCTGGTCTGACCTAAAAGCATTATTAACAATAAAAACTCTTTTCCGATCGACACTAAAGTGGATAAAGTAAATTTTTAGTCATTATTATCATAACTTACTATTTTAATTTATTTTACCTGAAAAGCATTCAATCTTATGCTATTGTCAATTCTTATTCTAGCTTTTGCTAATTCTTCAAATCTGGGTTTTTTCCTCTTTAAATTTGTGTCCAAATCTGCATTATTAGACGTATTTTCTGACATTCTATTTAACTGTTAATGTTTAATTTAATTACAATTTAGATTTTGCCAAATAATTAAAGTATTCCAAATTTTGGGCCGAAATGAGAAAATTTGACGGATTTTTCAAAATAAATGGAAAGAAACGTCAGTTTAGTTTTTGTTTTTAAATCATTAAAGATTGTTGTTTTCTTATTTATAAAACCAATTTCACAGTTCATATAGTGTTATCCAAATTTATCGTTACTATTTGAGGTTATTTCTTATCAATTAAATTCAAGATACAAATACAGAAACACTAAAACAATATGATATAAATTCTGAATCAGAATTTCCAAAATAAAAAAAAATGTTCAGCATACAAAATTTAGAGAAAAAAATGGAAAAATTAGGAGTTCAGTCCAACCATTCGGAATCAGACATTTCACAGTCCGAGTAAGTTTCAAAACACTTTTATTTACATAAACAAATTATATTGTTAAGAATTTTATGGTTGTTTACAATTTCTTTTATATTTACAGCTCATTATTTGAAACGAAAAATATAAAACCTCAAAGAAATCGTCGTAAAAGCTGTGCCTCTTGGTGCGTACCAAGAAAAACAAAAGCAGTCAGCTCAACGGGAGAAATTTTCATAGACCTTACATCAGCTTCGAATGTGAAAAAGAAAAAATCCAGAAATCGTACCGTAAGTTTTCCGTCAAGGATTATTGACTCAGAATATTCTTCTTTTTTTAATGCACTTTACTTTCGAAATAAAATTGAGAACTCGAATATCGTGGATCATATAATTTCAGAAAGCACATAAAATACGAGAAAAGGCATTTCAAAGTCAGCAACGGATCAATGAATTGTCACAGCCCAGAAAAAAGGTTTATATTTCATCAGTAATTTTACTAAAATGAAATATTAATTGAAGCAATGACATCTACTCTAAAAATTGTAATAATATATAATTAGGTGTTTAGAAGTCCGAAAGACATCAATGAGTTGTTACTACCTAAACGAGTAATTTTTGAATCGTCGCATAAATCTCAGAATAACAAAGTAAATATATATAATTTTTAATTAAGTTGGAGCCTAATATTAATTTTTTTCGTCATTTAACCAATTTAACCTTTATAAAGGATTCAGATCTAAAAAGCACTTCAAGTCTGAGTTTGACAAATTTTGGAATTAACGAAAGTAACACAAATTCTGAATCTATATCAAAGCAAGTATGGATGGAACGGATTAATAAATTAGCTGAACCTCGGATACGAGAACCAAATCCAAGTAATGTAATTAGAAAAGTAACCGAAAAAGCCTTAAAAGCTATAGGTATGAAACCCAAATGTAAGTTTTTTATATTCCTTTAAAATTTATTTTATAATTCCAATTTTATTTTTTATGAAAAGCGTCTAAACGAATACAAGAATTAGCTAAAAGAAAGCGTTCGAAATTGGTAGATGCCCAAAAGAAAGATCGCGATCCGTATAAAGTGAGCCCTCAAGCACTAAAAGCAATTTGTTCTACAAGAACTAAATCTTTGGCTACACCAAGAATTTTCCAACTTCACTCTCACCATTGCAGTATTGAGAAAGTAAATTCCTAATAAAAGTCGAAGGCGAAAAAGGAAACTGTGAGAAGGAAGCAGTAAAATAAAAGCATTTTATGAAACTATAAAGTCGTTTCGGCTTACTTTATTTAGAAAATATTTTGGACGGTATATGGTGGTACATCAATAAACGAAGTACGACATAAATATTACATATTTCGACGAATTAAAAATGGACGGATGTCGTTTTTGCAATCAGATCTAAAATTAAATACTATATAATTGTTCGTTAAAATCTATACGCATTTTTACAATTAAAACTATTATTTGTTTTAGAAGGCACTATATGTTTATAGTGTAAACCTACAAACTATGGAGTTTTTTGTGACTTTCAGTCACTTGTACTTTAAAAATGTATAAAATATATACAATGCAACACATTCAATATAAAAACATTCTAAAAGCATTAAAATGTGTAAATAAAACTTTACTTATAAAGTTCTCAAAATTTAAGACACTTTCGAAGACAATGGTTTTGACTTCTTACTCAATAAATTTATCGGCCGGATTACTTGCAACTAGTGACAATAAATTATCCTTCACTCTTCTGAATACTTATTGAAAAATTGGAGATCTGAAGATTAAATTGCGCAAAAAGTCTTGACGGTGCATCAGACCTTGGCAGTTAATAGTTATCTACAGTATTAAATACAGTCTTGTAGAATTCCTTTGAAAACTTTGAGATTCTTTTTGTCAATTCTGGAGACTTAAAATATGTTTCAGAAATTCTACTAGAATTGGAAAGGAGATTTCGAAGCTGACCTACAGATTTTCAAACGAAACTGTCCACTGTGTAGAAATTTCTTTCAAGGCGGATTTTAAAGTGTTTTTTTTTTATCACACCTCTACCCTAAGTGCAATTTTAGCGCCTGCAAACTATCCCTAAAACAGTATTTATAGGCCTAGGAATATAATAGTATATTGTATAAGCAGGGAGAGATCTTGTCATTTCTACGGCGAAGGAAATATTTTCAGCACGAGCCGTAGAAATTCGGAAAGATCTCCCCCGAGTCATGCAGGGCACTTTTTTTAACACTCTTTATAATTTGGGCACTTTTCATGACAGTCGGTCGGTTCAACAATCTCTTTTGTCGAGTCGGTGACAAGAGAGCAGCAAAATGTACAAAAACAGTAATCCAAGTAACACGTTTGACCCTACCGGCAGCTGTTCACATACCAAATGCGAGGTTAGCTTTAGCAGTTGCAACAATTGTCGCGGCGACACTTTCGTTATGCCATACTATCCCTGCAACAGATATCGACATTCAAAAGACATGACACGATATTCCGACAATACGGTGATTATAAGCCATATTTGTTCACTGACGTCATTTTTCTACTCAATATGGAGTAGAAAGTACTGTCTACTCACACCGTTCGAGAATCGAGTTTGTGAGCCCGCTCCACATATATAATGATGGGCTGATATCATGTGGTTGTTAAGGAACGGTTTACGTAACGTCCTAGGTTTATAAAGTAATAACGTACTGTAATCTGATTGGTTAAGAACAGCTGTAGCAGACTTTGTCGGACGCTGAGAGATTAACATTATCACCGCACTACGGCGCTGTCTACACACAACATGACAGTTGATTAGTTGACGACAGCTTGTTCGAAGAAGTTTATGAGACCCTAAAGTCGCACTTATTTTTGCGTTGTGATAAAAAAAAACATTTTATGACGCACGCACCCTCCGTGAAACTTTTTCCTAGTGTGATTGCAATACTCGCCACAGCTCTCGGTTTCGCCTCGTCTTCGCTTAGCCTCAGCTACACCCAAGGCTAAAGCTCTGGCTCCTATTGCAACTTCACACGAGGAAAAATTGCCACTTAGGATCCTTATATCCTAAATAACTATTATAGAGCTTGTAAAAAGAACGCTCATCTGCTAAGGACTAGAGTGAGTACGAACATAGCCACAGTTCCGATTAATGAATATGCAATAGACGAAGCTCCTGCGTTACAATCAACCATTCTTCTCGCCCTCATGAAATCTGGCCCTAAGTAGGCACTATATTCCCTTTTATCTTTTTTAATTACGACCAATTGCTGCGTTGCATCTTGGAATATCAAGTCACTGTATGGAGGAGTGCTGTAAAACATACTAAAACTGTACTCATCTTGGTCCTTTCTTCCGTAGAATTGTTGGGCGTAAATGAAAAGATTAATATAAGCATTCAGTTGCGTTTCGTTGTAGCCATAATATCCTCCTCGAGTGACAACGGCATTTGCTGCTACTTTTCCTAAGTTGCAATTTTGATAATCATAGGTCGAGCGACGGGTACCATCGGGACACAGCAATTGAAAATCTTTTGTGAACGTATTACGAGCCCACAATTCCTTGCGCTTTCCATCTGTATTTTCTGCAACGGTTGTGTGTTTCACAAAAGCCACGTCTCCTCCACCTTCAACTAAACACCGGAAGGCTCCTGTGTATCCGAAATAATCTTCAGATGCGTCTCTTCGACAATATCTGTAACTGGTACCGTGGCAGAGGTCGCACATGTTGTCGTAAGGAACACCTGTGACAAAAATGGTTCAGAAATTTAAAATAGGTAGAAAAAGTAATGAAAGGATTATTTCCACAATATCTTCCAGTTTTATTTTGATTTTCGGGAACGATGTAAGAATATCTTACAATTTCGTTTACCTTTCCAGGAAGAGACTAACTCTTACTATTAGATTCCATTTTTAGAAATATAACCAAAAGTTGTTTAATTTTAAAAAATAGGGAGAAGATTTTTTTATTCTTTGCAAGGAAAATAAAATATGGCACGGCCGGCCTCCCCAATAGTGCTTGCGCATCCAGTTTCTCTTTTGTATATATTTCGAGGATGCTTCGAAAAATTTTCATTTTCTTGAAATACAGTATTTTTTAGTCATGACATTCTAGATAGAGTCACTTAATTCGACACACTTTACAAGCACGAAAAAGAGACTTTTTCTGTATTTTTTACAAAAGTATTATGTGATACTCGCGCGAATAAGGGGCATTTGATGAAGAGTGTGAAATAGACAGCAGTCGCCTTCAGCGCTACTACATGAAGTACGAGACGCTAGCCAGAGCTGCTGGTACTACTAAATTACCTATATCACAATTATTTGTGAAGCAAGAGAAAAATGGTAGGTACACTGCATCACAAAATTCTGTCACTTTAAATGAAAGCATAAAATAACTTAAATCAGACTAAGCTCACATCATTTACGACTTCGGTTTTATATGGTAACAATATATCGTAATTTAAGAACTAATTTTAGTCCTGAAACTGATTACAAAATACTGCTTCGAAATGTCACATGTTGAGGTCTTCAATTTGATATTTCTCCGTCATTATTGTGTAAAAATATTCAAAATCAACTTTTTTTTTTATTCAAAGGTCTCACCGGGTTTCCATACAAAAACGGGCCCCCATCCAAATTAGATTTCGTATCAACTATTCGAGGGCACTTGGCTTAAGATTTTTTTTGGTTAAGATTCAGCTAGATAGACACCGTATTGGAGGAGTAATTGTTGATTGTCCGAATTTCGTTTTTCGCAATTTTTAGATAAACTAATCATCGGAAACCCCTGCAAAAAATCACAGTGCTTCTTGGCACCAAGAGACATATCCTTGAATTTTCCACAATTTTTTTCGTGTGGAATTTGCAATGAAAAAAATAGCCATTTTTTTTTTATTACAAAATCCATAAGCAAATTCGAGTTTTTCACCATCAATGAGTCCCTCGCAGATGTGTACATCCGAAAATTTTCAGATTATTAAGCAATGTATATGATACTTAAAAATAACGATAATATTCTCAAATTCCGTGATTTCGATGGTTTCGCCAGATCCATAATACGCCTGCAAGCACGAATTGTTCAATGTAATATTTCAACCACATAATCTATTAGCAATATTATAGCGCCAGAACATAAATTTCAATGCTCACAAAAATCTGAGAGTGAACTGTTTTCGTGACTTAGAGGAATATATAATAGAATAACACAGTATTTGTATAATGATAATTTTTCGAAAATATACATAATATAATATCTAAATAAATATAATATTATTTTTAAGCATCGTCCACATTATTTAAAAATCTGAAAAATTAGGATATAAGCGCCTTTGAGGGACTCATTGATGGTGAAAAACTCGACTTTGCTTGTAGATTTTTTAATAAAAATATTGCGTGCAAAAGTTTTTTGCAATTTTTTTCATTGCGAATTTCACACGAAAAATTCACGACGATGGCTCTTAATGTCGAAAAGTACTGTGAATTTTTTTCAGATTTTTCCGATAATTAGTTTAGCTAAAAATTGCCAAAAACGAAATTCGCATAATCAACGATTACTCATCCAATACGGCGTCTATCAGACTGAAGATTGGCAAAAAACTATCTTAAGCCAAGTGCTTTGGCTAAATCTTCCTTTTTATTCTTCGAATATCTCCTGAGATTTGGAAGGGGGGAAAAATAGGACTTGCAGGATCTCTGTAGACGGTGAAACTCTACATACCCGATAGAAGTTTTCGATAACACCTCGCCCGGTTTATATTTGAAACTTTTTTGAAAATCACGTAAAGATAACTCTTTTCTAAACGATACGAAATAAAATAACAATATAACTGAATTTAGCTCTTAAAATTCTATTGCTTTACGTTTCAAACCACGTAAATAATTTTGTTAGTTTTAAAGGTTTCTTAAAAATGAAATATTTATCTTTTTATTCTTTTCACGCTATAGAAATATATGTATGTAATTACTGTAAAAGGGTAAGTTTCTTCAATTGGAATTATACTTTTATACATATGCTTGTTTCTCAAACAAAAAATATAATACTTTTTTTACATTATATAAAATTAAATGAAGTTTCTTTTTTTGAATTCTTCACAAACAGTAGAGAAATAAATTCATACAAGAATAATCCATAATTTCTAGAAAACAACGTTCTGATACAAAAATATTGTTTTCCCAATATATAAAGTTATCAAATAAGCACTGCATTAGTTGACATTGATTTAAATACAATTTTATCACTTAAGTGCTTTATTGTGTGCTCGATTGTGTGTAAAGAATTTGAAATTTCATTTTTAAGAAAGCTTTCCAATTAAACAATAATTATTTATATAGTATGACTTGTGAAGCAATCGAATTTGAAGAGCTAACTTCATTCATATTGTAATCCGTTTCGTACCCGCTATTAAAGGCTTATTCTTACGCAATATTCAAGGTGGTTTTAAATAAAACCCGGGCGAGGTCCCATGGAAAAATTTGATCTGGTGTAGACAATAGACAACCAAAGCAACGGTTTTTACTACCCAATGTTATATATCAAGTTATCTAATTCATTCAACTTTCAATTAAAATTATTAATATTGGCTTTATCACTTTCATAAAGAGTTTAATTTAATTTTTGTTATATAATAATAACGGAGGAATATCAAGTTTAAAGGCTAAAAAGTATTACTTAAAATATACTGTTACCAGTTGTTATGACATGAAATCTAAATTCGTAAATTATAATATAATTTTAATCTGGTTCCAGTTATGTTCTGATTTCGTCTAAAATGACAGAATTTTTTGATGTAGCACAACCACCTTTTTTCAGTGTATACCATTATTTAAACATCATTTTTACAAACGAAATCAAATATTAACGCTTATAAATAGTGAAATTAAACTTTCGGAACATCCAGGAACAAAGCAATTTTATTGGAAACAAATCGTTCAACATTTCAATTTTCAACAGATTTTTTTAATTTTAATAATCGTAAGGCCTAACCGGTGTAATGCGTAACCGTTCATTTTTTATTCAAGCCAAAGCAATATTTTGTATTTAATAGCAAATAAAACTTGTTGCTTTTTATTACTATTCCAGGTTGTTTTCAAATTCAATAAAACAGGGCTGAAATCAGTATTATAAGAACAGGTGAATAATTTATCATGTGTTGACGGAAAAAACAAACAATTTTTTATTATTTTATAAAAAAATTAATGAACAAGTGTCAGTTTATCTTTTGTCTTTTGCCTTTTAAAATATCTTAGGTTTTCACCATTTGAGTGTAGTCTTTTTTAAACCTTGTCTTGGAAAAAGCGCAGTCTCAAAGTTTTATTTGCTTAAAACTTCAGTTTTGCGTCCGAAAAAAGATTCGACGTACAGAGAAGCGATATGTGGAACCCTTTTAGACTCTTTTAAAACGGTAAAAAAAAGTATTCTGGAAATTGCTCTTCTTTGTTAAATTCTGTTTTAAAGAACCTGTCGCTGTCAAAATAAAGTATATGAAATTCCTCGTATAACTAAAAAAAAAAAATAATTTTCTAGCTCTATGTTCTATGTTATAGTTTCCTAAAATAGACCAATTTTTCATAAAATCTTGTTAAACCCGTAGTCTAACTTTTATACTTGAAGGGTAGAAATGCAAAAGGAGTCAAGCGCGAAATTTCGAAATCGGGTTTACTAGCTCAAAAAATCAGATAAATTCTATTACACAAGCCTACCAAAGGATTTTTTGGGGCATCATTTTTCAAAATTTGTGTTCTTGTCTTCACAGTCCGAGAAGCTTTTCTAACCACAAAGTAAAAAACCAAATTTCTTTTTTCTCGACACTGGCTAATTGTTTTTAATTACTATTGGGTTTCTTCCGTTCAGCACTGAATAACCTGAAACCCAATTCCTCATTTTTTGGAAATATGCAAAATTATTATTGCTATCGTCATTATTTTGAAGTTGAAATGTCAGTTTTACACAATTTCGAAGTCATAATTGGATTTTCAAATTTCGCGACACTGCATGATTTTTTTTAAACAAACTTTTTGGAAATCAATTCGTCCATTCAATAGCTAGAATTAAATTTTTTAGTTTTTTCTTAAACTGCAAATTGACTCCACAATGAATGTTGAAAGATGTTAAAAGTCGATACGGACCCAAAATCTAACTTCGAAACGTGACCTGTTTCATTCAATTTCTCGAAACCGGATAGCTTTTCGTGAGCAAACTTTTTTTAGTTCGATAGAGCATGAAAGTATCTCGAAAGCACTTGCTTATTTTTTTCTTAAATGGTCCCGCTGAATTTACAACATGTTTTTAGTCTCTCCTGAAAAAAGTGAAAAATGGCGCTTGACTCCTTTTGCATTTCTACCCTTCACTTTTTAAAAATATTTCCTAGAAAAGTGAGATTGTTAAAAAAAATTATAGCACATATAGGGTTTTAGGTAAAACTAGAAAAGTGAGATTGTTTTAAGAAATTGTAGTAAGGGTTAAAGTTCTTAACAGATTTTTACATAATTGTGAAATCGAAATAGTTGACATTTTTATTTTACTTAAAATCAACCCGGTGCCACTTAATGGAAGGCCTGTAGTGAAAAAGTAGGATGTGAGTTGACCGTGGCCACCAGGCGAGATGACGGTGCTCTTTACCTAAAGGGCCGACTTGCTACGAAATGCATGGTGAAAATCAGAAAAGTGATATTTAAATATTGTCAGTATTATTTTTTTTGCTATTAAATTAAACATTAGTAGTTATTTTTACAAATTCTGTAAGGTTTCTGTTAATTATAAAGTATTTTTTTATTAAATACAAAGAATAAGGTTTAGATTTTATAGCGAAATGAATAACATTAACAATATTTACATTTTTACAGAAATTAAATCTTTTTTTTTTAATTTCCCGCCCTTTTCAATTTCTTAAATCGCATTATCAAATCTCTACATTATTTTATCATTTATTTTTCCTTATTAGATGCTAAAACTATTTAACTTTTTGACAGAACGTAACAGAAAAGAGCCATTTCCAAAAAAAAGTGGGTTTTTACCATTTTAAACAAACTCAAAAAGGCTCCACATATCGCTTGTCCACTCAAAAAGTCAAAAGCTAAGATATTTTAAAAGACCACCTAACGATTTTTCTCATTGTGGGTTCAAGCTAGGCGTGCTAGACGATCTATTCTGGAATGACCTATTTTTGCTTCCTCATAGAGGAAGCTTTGTAATAGTAACATTTTCCAAAATTTTAAAATTCATTCAATTGAACCCTCCCTAATTTAAAAATGTCTAATACAATGTTCTAAGCAATTGTCCGGATGTGCGTGTGTGGATGTGTGGATGTCACGCTTTTTTGTGAACACGATAAGTAGAAAACGGTCCAGATAAATTGATGAAATTTGGAGAGCTTATTTTCCTTCCTAATATCTTGAAACTGACCGAAGGATTTCTAAAAATATTTATTGCATTTTTTTCAAGCACTCAATAATATTTAAAAAATCAGTTTTTTATAGTAAAACTTTTCATTAGCATAATTCAAAGTTGATGCAAGAATATAAAAGATTCCGTGGTTCGAGACGATTCGATTGACCTATAATATCAATACATTTTATTGAAAAGTAGGGAAGTTATGGTAATTTATATATTTTGAAAATCGGTTTTTTATAGTAAAACTTTTTTCATTAACGTAATTTAAAGTTGATGCAAGAACAGAAAAGATGTGTTGATTCGAGTCGAATCGATTGACCTATAATATTAATAATTTTTATTGAAGAGTAAGGAAGCTATGGTAATGCATATTATTTGAAAATACGGTTTTTTATAGTAAAACTTTTTTCTTCAACATAATTCGAAGTTGATGCAAGAATATGACAGAATCCTAGGTTCGAAACGAATCGATTGACACATAATATGAATGCATTTTATCAAATAGTAGGGAAGTTATGGTAATTCATATATTTTGAAAATCGGTTTTTTATAGTAAAACTTTTTTCATTAACATAATTCGAAGTTGATGCAAGAACAGAAAAAATGTGTTGATTCGAGACGAATCGATTGACCTATAATATTAATATTTTATTGAAAAGTAAGGAAACTATGGTAATCCATAATATTTGAAAATACGGTTTTTGATTGTAAAAATTTTTTCTTTAACATAATTAAAAGTTGATGCAAAAATATGAAAGATTCATTGGTTCGAGACGAATCAATTGACCTACAATATTAATACATTTTATTGAAGAGTAGGGAAGTTATAGTAATTTATATATTTTTTAAATCGTGTTTTATAGTAAAAGTTTTCTTATTCTCATAATTTAAAGTAGATGCGAGAGTAGAAAAGTTGTGTTGATTCAAGACGAATCGATTGACCTATAACATTGATACATTTTATTGAAGAGTAAGGAAGCTATGGTAATGCATAATCTTTGAAAACGCGGTTTTTTATACTAAAACTTTTTTCACTAACATAATTTAAAATTGATGCAAGAACGGAAAGAATTTCTTGATTTGAGGCAAATCGATTAATCTATAATATTAATACACTTTATTGAAGATTAAGGAAGTAATGCTCATTTATAATATTTGAATTATCTGTCTCAAACAGAAAAATTTTTTTCATCGACATAATTCAAAGTTGCCGCATGAATAGAAAACTTTTTGATCATAAATTTTCAAATATAATAATTCTGACCATTCTTGTAAAAAAAATCACAGAGCTGTGAAAGGGATAGGGCGCGACAGAATTTTTCCTTTCCCTTTTCCAGCTCGAAAAATTATAATTTCGAATACAAGATTTGATTTATCTGATTTGTCTTTGTATTTAAAACATTTTTTATATTATTTTGCAATTTTGTATTTTTTTTAAATTTCTATTTTTAAATTGAGCAAAATGAAGACTTCGGTTTGTCTATTATCGAAAAAAATAACTAATGCTTCCTCTATGAGGAAGCAAATACATTTGCTAACGGGAAGCAAAGTGCTCATGAAATTAGCACCATATAATCATAAATACAAACAAAGTGGAAACACTTGAGATCGAATTCACAGCTAGTTTAATTTAATAATTAATCTTACCTATATTGTACTCCGTACTCAAGGCACCTGGTACACAAGACTTGGTGAAATATTCAGCAGCCGCCCGAACAGAATCACAACCATACCCCCTCATCCATCTATTAGAAAGCATGTATGCGAGTGGGTACACCCAGCCTGCAGCTGTATTAATTCCTGTATGGCAAGTGTACTTATTTTTCAAGTAAGTCAAATCCGTATCTTTATCCTCTTCCTTCGCAACAGCAACCGCGTAGTACTCGGGAGCGCCAAGGTTGTAAACTTCAGAAATGAAAGGAACCAAACCAAAACGTACTCCGGCAGTATAAACATCACTGGCATCCAACATGGCTACATCAGCGATTCTGAAAATCGGAAATAATTCAAATTACTTTATTTCATCTGATTTAAACCTCCTTCAGAGCCGAAGATCAACTTTATACACACCCATTCTTTATTGCCTGCATGCAATGAATTTGACTGTGGCCTTTGTAACAAAACAATTTTGGCTTCAATAACTGAGCGTCTAATGCAATCTATAAAGGAAATCAGTTTTTGTTACATTATTCAATTCACTGTTCATTTTGTATAGTATTTATAATGAAGTCACTCATTTTTACCTTCATTTTCACACACTTTTCCATTTCCGGGTCCGAAGTGACACACAAAGTCATTCTGTTTACCGGACAATGTCTCACAGCCAAAACTGAATCTAATGCCTTTCCTAAATATGCAGAATATGTTTGATCTTTTTCTGGCAAAGGAACAAATTCTCTTGCAGCGTCCTAAAATAGGAAATTATCATTTAAAATCCCAACTCCTTTGCTGAAGAGGAATTGCTCAAATGATTAGATAGGAGTATCTACTTACAGAAACTAGAAGATTGTGGTGAACGCTGTACTTTGGAGATGATTCAAATAAGTTGAAAGTTTCAATTGTTTCAATGGATGGAAATTCTGTTGTTGACAAACCGTCTCGATTCAAATAACTTTTATTTCTCTCATTACGTAAATTGTCCCAAGAACCACTGAAGCTTCGGTCGAATCCGTCGCGATTGTCATAATTATTGTTATAATTAGTGTTATCATTATTATTATTATTGCGATTATCAAATTCATTTCGATTGTCGTAGTTATTGTAATTAGGATTAAATCCTGAAGGATTAGTATTATCATAGTTGAACCTATCGAAACCACTTCTATTGTCGTAATTATTTTGTCGACCATCCCATCGAGTATTACTGGGTTCAGTCGTCGAGTTTGCACCGTCTTTGGAAAATCGACGAGCTGCCTTCTCTAAAAATCGTTGATACAACTTTCGTGTTACTTGTTTCGTAGCTGAAGAAGTTACGATCGCTCGAGATGGAATTTCACCCCAATTGCAGAGACGGTATTCGTCAGTCGGTTTTCGACTTCCATCAGGGCAGAGCAATTCAAAATTTTCTTTCTTTTGCACAGCTGAATATGGAAGAGAAAAGAAAATTGTTGAAAACTTTAAAATACAATAACTAGGATGTATTCTGAAAAATAATTCTAATAAGAACTTACTAAATTCGTACAAATTTGCCGTCATTTCTTGTACTGTTGTGTGAACCAAAAAAGCAATATCTCCAGCTTCAGCCAAACATCGAAATGCACCTTCGTATCCAGAATAAGGATCTGCATTTGTACATTTACCCCCAGGTATTTTCCCAATACAGATTTTGCAGAGCTGATCAGAATTGTCACCTAAGATTGATGTTTATTATTTATAGGGTCTTTCCTTTTACCAGGGATCCGACCGAAACGAAACAAAATACTTTCGTGATGTTCGTTCTGTTTCCATACTTCCAAAACGTAACTATATTCACTCGGCTTAGGTTACGTTATTCAAAATACCGAAATTGTAACGAAATTTTTTAATCACTTGTGTTTTGAAAAAAATAGTTCATTCGAATCCTTGTGCACCTGATGTAAATATTAAAAGGCAGACAGGTAAAATATCAAGTTAAAACAATTTCGTTTCTAATTTTGTTCCAATCTGTCAAAACTTAACGAAAAGTAAACAAAAGATTCGGTACTTTTTGGATAACGTAACGTAACGAAACGATAGTTTTGGACGGATCCCTGCTTTTTACCTGATAAAATTCTTCAATGATATCAATTTTACAAGTGCAATGGAAATTACCTAATGGATTGTATTTATCAATCAACGAATTCGCAGCACAACTTGGGCCGAAATATTGGATTGTTGACTTCACGTGGTTGTTGCAGTCAATAATTTCCATTCCTCCGTGCTTCATTAGCTAAAATATAATAACTCAATAAAATAGCTGCCAAAGATTGGTTTAGTTTAAAACAAGGTATTTTTTTAATTGTCCCATTTTCAATTTCACATTCAATATTGACCACTTTTTCAATTGAAAACGTTTAAAATTAAACAATTTGCAATTTCAACATTTAGAATTAACTATATTTCAATTTAACAATGATTGAATACTCTTGAAGTGGACCCTATTACGAATTATCTACCTTTTTTCTACATTTTTTACCCTTCCTCTCCCCTTTCCCGTATCTTTTCTGAAACAATAGTCACGAAATATGAAAAATTTTTACAATAATAATTAAGAATATAAAATGCAGCATTGAAGTAAAACTTTATGTTTTCTAATTTTATGAATTCAAAATTGCGAAAATTTGCAAATATTCACAATTTTATAGACACGAAACTTTTAAAAAATGGGATTATAAATTAAAGCTTGTGAAGCATTCAGAGACGATCATTTTGGAATTTTTAACATTACAAATTGCATAATTTTGTAATTAAGAATACAATTGTAATAATGTGTACAATTTTAAATACAAACGTTCAAAATATTGTATACTTTGATATTTGAAAGACTTGGTAATTGAAAATTTTAATTTATAAGAGTTCAAAATGAAACATTTTTGAGTTTATTCAACGTTCATACTTCCCTGTTCCTTTTTTTAATTTATTTTTTAATTATTTTTTAATTTATAAACATCTAGGGCCAGATGAATTTTCCTGAGTTCATTTTCTTTAATGAAAGTGTTCTTTTCTTTAATTTTACTTAATAAATACTAGGCATTAACAGAGTGTTTACTTCACCGAGAAATCGAAAAATGACCTAGAATTTTGTTCACCGGGAAATGGCCTGGAATTTGATTCAGTAACCGAAATTTTTCTCCCGATTGTACTAATATTAAAAGTACAAACAACTTAGAAGTGGTGTGATATATTTTATTACTCTAATTCTGATTTGGAAACGTGAATTTCCTGAAAGAATTATTTTATTGAAACTTAATCTTAATTAGCAATAAACTAATCATTAATTAGTCCTTAGTTGGGGCAGGGAATAATTTTCAAAAATATTTAAAGAATCACGTACGAAATGGCAGTGATCCAGGCTTAAAACAGTGGATTTCCGTGAAGAATTATAATTTTGAGTTTGGGACAGAAAATATCAGTAGAGATATAATTTTGACTTGGGGACAAGCAAATTCTGCAAAAAAATAGTTTTTATTTTTGGCAGGCAATTTTCTAAATGAATTATAATTCTGAGTTAGAACTGGGAATTTCTAGTGAGAATTATGATTTTAGGTTCTTTCTGAACAGAAAATTTCGTTATGAATTATAATTTTTACTTCAAGTCAGATAGTTTCCGTAAAGAATTATAATTGGACTTGAAACAAGAAATTTTTGAGATGGAACGGGAGATTTTTTAAAGAATTTTAATTCTGATTTAGAAGAAGGGAATTTAAAAAAAAAACCCTGTTCCAAATCAGAATTCGTCACAATTTGAAAGCTCCCTCTTACAGATTCTGGAAAAAGCGAATTACGACATTTCTGAATTATAATAGAGAATTTTGCAAATAAATGTAATTGTGACATGAAACCGGAAATTTCCGTACAGAATAAAATTACAATTTATCCTTCAGAACAGTAAATTTCTTTAAAGAATTGAGGAGCTTACTTTCAAAAGGACATAAAACCACTTTTCAAATTTTTTTTTTTTTTTGCGTAATCATATCTTTAGGATAAGCCCTATCAACCTATGTATCAGTTTCCGCCAAAAAAGCTTTCTTTTATAAATGCTGTGAAACATTTTTCTCCATTTTCCAACAAATACCATAAGTGGATATATGTCCTTTTAAAAGTAAGCTCCTCAACTACTACTTTCATTTTGGAACAGGACATTTTCGTAAAGCAGTATAATACGGTCAGAATACGTCAAGTATTACCGCCTGAAATTATTGTGTTTTTTATCGAGTTAAAACTTGGTTGAATAATTATAGTCCTAGTGAACCTGTATTAATTCACCAAACCATAGATACATTTATGAACCGGTTGTCAATATACAGGGGCCTGAATTTTTTACTTTTTCAGGTGCCTTTTCACCTGCACGTTAGCGTAACTTCTTTTATGATGATTCGATTAAACTCTTATTAGTGTTTTGGAAAGCTCTTTTCATGTACTTCAAAACTATCATAACAATTTTTATTATGAATTTTTTTTGAAAATCATAACTAAAATTGATTTTTTGAAGAAAAAAAAACCCATACCAAAAAAATCTTGTTTAAAAAATAGCTTTTTTACACTTTATGTTTCTTTACGTCCTTTAAGTATTCTTTATGTGCATGTAATATATTATATAACCATAAGGTGGTCCGCTCGAGCGTAAAAATCTCAATTTGTCTATGAAATTATTTCCAGCCCACTTTTTCTTCTACATGACTTCAAAGAGTGTAAAAAAGGCTATTTTTTAAAAATGAAAACAAAAATTTTTAAATATGTTTTTTTTTAAATCGATTTTAATTTTTATTTTCAAACAAAAATTTATAGTGAAAAAGAAATGTCAGGCTAGACTTAAAGTACATGAAAATAGCTTTTCGAAACACTATAATAAAGGACCAATCGGATGATCCTAAAAAAAGTTACACTTATGTGAATGTGAAAAAGCACCTGAAAGAGTGCAAATTTCAGGGCCCTGTATATTGACAACCGGTTGAAAAATGGACCTATGGTTTGGTGAATTAATGTAGGTCCACTAGGACTATAATTTAGCCAAGTTTTCATCCAATAAAAAAAACATAATTTTAGGTGGAAACACTTGACGCATTCTGCCCCATTACAAAATACTCTGTTTCAAATCAGAATTTCAATTCTTATGAGCAAGAAATATCTGATGTTCCAACCCAGAATTATAATTCTTTTCCAAATTTCCTGTTTCAAATCAAAATATTTCAAATATTTTAAAATGTTTAGCAATCTCTTAAAATCTTACAAGACAATTACAAAAAAGTTGAATTTTACGCCAAAATTATTGAATTAAATAGTTCTTCCCAGTTTAAGTCCAACAGCCAGAAAAAATGGTTGTTTTGGAAATTATAAAGATGTAGTCCAAGATAAACCATCTTTAATGCCATTTCTATAATTTCAAAAACTTTCAACTCGATACATACTTCATTTCGTGTAGACTATAGAATATGGCCAGGGCGGGGAAAATGTCGGTAAGGTCGGTATCGGGTATGTACGACATGGCGCTTTAAAACCGTTGAAACTGAATTTTTTTAAATTATTTAAGACGTTTAATATTGAACATTTATAAATCAATCTTCTAAAAAGGGAATGTTTAAGGCCATGTGACGAGTGGGTCACGTGACCGGATTCCTACCTTACCGACACTTTTTTTATTTGTTAACTTATGTTCACACGAATAGCCACATCGAGTTGAAAATTTGGGATAATAAATAAGAAGCACTAAGAAATGCGGCTCTGGTCCTAAATTTGTATAATTATGAGAAAAATTTTTTTTGTAAATCATTTTTTTTTTGCTTTTTTCATAATTATTAAAATTTAGGACCAGAGCCGCATTTCTTAGTGCTTCTTATTTATTATCCCAAATTTTCAACTCGATGTGGCTATTCGTGTGAACATAAGTTTACAAATAAAAAAAGTGTCGGTACGGTAGGAATCCGGTCACGTGACCCACTCGTCACATGGCCTTAAAGATAGAAACATTTAAACGGATTAATTTTAATCTTCAAAGTTTTAATAATATAGTAATTGCAATAAAGCACATCAAGTAAAGAATTAAATTATTTATAAACAAATTGTAATTGTTTAATTTCAATTGAATAATTGCTCAACGCTTTTGTAATAGGTATAGTAACTTCAATGAAGCATAAGCACGGGAAATTTTAAACGAAAATTTAAAAGTTTGAAACTTTCAGATATAAATGAATCTCAAATAACTAATGTTTCAAATTGTATTTTGAAATTTGAAACATTCGAAATATATTTTTTATTGTTTAAAACGTTTTCATGTAATTTCAATATTGATATTTTTCGAAAAAATCCCCCAAATTAACTTAGTTGAGTTCAATCTTATTTGTATCAAACAAAATTTATTTGAATTGAACAAAAACTATATTTAAAATAAACAATTTTTCACTCTGTATCAAGAGTTTAACAAAGGATTTGTTTTACTCAAAAAGTTTGTGTGAATCAAATAAAATTGGTTAGAATAAAAAAAGATGTTTAGTTCAAATATAAGTTTCGTTTAAATCAAACCAAGTGTACTCAAGGAAATTTTTTGATTGAATCAAACAAACAGTTGAATTTTCAACTAGAAAATTCAATTTTTAACAAAAAATGGAATAGGTCAATTTTTAGTTAAGAAAAAATCATTTTTAACCAAAAAGAAACAGCGAATTTTCAACAAAGTAGATAAATTTTCAACAAAATAGATGAACTTTCAACTCAATGATGAATCTTTATGGAGATAAATAAACTTTTAACAAACTAGTTCAAGTTTCAATCAAGCAGTTGAATTTTCACCCAAAAACGTCTAATTTTCAACGAAGAATAATTTTCAAAAGACGTTCAATTTTAAACTAAAAGGTAATTGATTAAAAAAATTGTATTGTATGGAAAATAGTTAAATTTTCAACTAAATTGATAAATCATTAACAAAATGAAGAAAGAAAGATTAATTTTCGATCAAAAAGAGACGAACTTTCAAAGTAAAAAAAGATTAACCTCCAACCAGATAATTGAATTTGCAACTTAAAAAAATCAACTTTCAACCAAGAAAGGAATAGTTAAATTTTCAATTGACAAAATTGATTTTCAACCATAAAAAACTGAATTTGTAATAAAGCAGTTCAACCAAGTAGTAAAATATTCAATAAAAAAGATGAGTTCTCAATAAAAAATATAATAGTTGATATTTCAATTTAAAATATTTCATTTTTAAATCAAAAGCAGTTCCTATTTCTACGAAAAAGATTTTAATTTTTAATAAAAGAAACATTTGAATTTTACCAACAAAATAAATCTTCAGCAAAAAAAATATTTTCTGCCAATGAAGACCAATTTGCAACAAAATACATGAAGTTTAAAACAAATAGTTTAATTTTCAACGAAGTAGTTGAATTTTCTACCGAAAAAGATGATTTTTCAATGTACTAGTTGAAGCCTCAGCCAAATAACTGAATTTTTATCTAAAAAAGATAACCCTTGGAACCAAAAATAAAATAATTAAATGTCAACTAAACAGATTCATTTCCTACTAAAATACTAAATCCATATAAAAATATATTAATTTTCAACTGTACTTGAATTTTTAAGGAAAAAATATTAATTCTCCACACAAAATGTAATAGGCGATATTTCAACTGAAACCTATTTTAATTCTAAATCAAAAACAGTCTAATTTATCCCAAAATCTAAATTTGGAATCAAGAGAATGTATTTTTTACCAATAAAGACCAATTTTTGTAATCAGTAACCTCCACTGACTGAACCAGTAACTTTGAATGATCTAACCAATGTCATTTTGAGTGACATTATCAGTAACTTTCACTAATGAAATCAATCACTTTCAATTATCTAATTTGAATGTAGGAAAAATTTTTCTAATTTATTATAGCAGACAAATCAGTCACCTCCACTGTCTGAAAGTCAGTCACTTCAATTGACTGATCGATTCATTCAGCAATATTGACTAATTCATCTGTTAAACCAACTGTTTGGTCAGTAGAAATAAATAAATTTTCATTCAAAGCATGTTTGATTCATTTAATCAATAACATTTTGACTGATTTAAATTTAGAGTACATTTTACATACCATATGAATCGGCATGACCCATCCAGCCAATGTACCAACACCAGCGAAACAGGCTTTTTTTCCTCTCAGGTCATGTAAAGTTGTAACATCCGGTAAAGAATTCTTCTTCACCACTGCAACCGCGAACTGATAATTCAATCTTTCGCTGTAAACTTCTCTCATAATTGGAACCAAACTGTGGTATCTTCCAGCTATGAAAACTTCTCCTGCATCCAGAGTAGTCAGTTGTACTTTTTCATGATCGAGAAGAGTCATACATTCTTCCTTATTAAATGCTTGAGTACAGTTCAGTGAAATATAATGTGAGCCAAAATAACTGATTTCTCTATCAATCGCTTTTGAAAAGGCTCGGCATTTTTGCAGTTCTCCATCTGAGACCGTACACCATGTCGCTGTGTTGTTCAAAAATTGCGCTGCAAGAAGGTTTATATTCCGTATCAATTTTAAGTTTTCAAATCACGTTAACATAGTCAGGGTGTCTACTGTCTACTCAAATCCTGCAAAAACATTCCTTGTCGATGCCAGGTTTCTTCCAGATATCTTAAGATTTTTCCAATCCAACAATCGACTCAGAATATGTATACAATTTCGTGACTTTATTATTATTTAATTAATATGTTTAATTTAGAAGGTCTTGAAAAATTATATTAGAAGATATTCTTAATTATATATTTTCATAGAATAATTAAATAATAAATTACACAGTTATTAATTTCTTGAATTTCATTCAATTTCATGAACTATAATAATAGATCAAAGAAATTTTTATGTTATCTTCTTATACTTAAAATTCAGTGCATATTTAACAGATTAATATTTTGAATGAAAGAAATTTTGCAGGTGAGTAGAAACCCAGTAGGAAAACGGAAAATAAGGAGAGTTTTCACGAAATTAGGGAAATATATTCTTTTAAGTAAAACTAATGTGAATCCTATAATAAATTCAATTTAAAACGTTCAACATTCTTGACACTTCAGGTAAAATTATTGCATTTTTAACAAGATAAATTAATTTTCAAAAAAATAGTTGACTTTTCAACCAAAAAAAAATCTATTTTCAACCAAAAATTAAAACGAATTTTCAACAAAATACATGAATTTTCAACCAAATATTTGAATTTACAACTGAAATGATGAAGCATGAACTGGAATGGTAGATTTTTTAACCAAATAGATCAATTTTCAATCAAGAAAATTAATTTTCTACCAAAAAGGACAAATTTTCAACGAAATACATAATATTTCAACTAAATTTTCAAACAAAAATTGAATAGATTGCTGTTCAGTTAAGAAAATTATAATGTTCAACCCAAGAGATGAATTTTTAAATAAAATGATGGAATATTCCACTGTATTAATTCAATGTACATTTAACAACATTAATTTTTAACAAAATAGTTAATTTTTCAACAGGGATAGATTAAGATTTTTTCAATTAAAATGATGAATCTTCAAAAAAAAAGTGAATTTTAACAGAAGAGTTGAACTTTCTGCCAAGTACTTGCATTTTCAACCAAATAGATAAATTTTCAACTGAAATATGTAGTAAAATTTTCAGTTGAAAAAATTAATTTTTAACAAAAAACAGCAATCTTCAACAAAATAGTTAAGTTTGCAACCAAAGAGATGAATTTTTAATTTAAATGATGAATCTTTAAACAACAATCAAAATGAATTTTTAATAAAAGAGTTTAACTTTCAACCAAGTAACTGATTTTTAAACCAAAAAAGATTAATTCTCAAGGAGAAATTTAATACTTGATATTTCAACCAAAAAAGATTTTAATTTTAAACGAAAACCAGTTGAATGCAACTAAAAAATAGGTATTTTCAGAAAGAGTTAAATTTTAAACTTACCAAAAAAGACGAATTTTCAACAAAATACACGAATTTATACAAAAATAGTTAAATTTTCAACTAAAAAAGATCAATTTTCAACCATTATACCATTATACCATTAAGCCTTTTCCCTTCCGGGGTAGGCGTGACTTGTTCGGTTGGAAAGTATTGAAATAGGTATATAGGTATGAGGTTGATCGGTATATGGGTATAGGGTGGATGGGTATGTAGGTGTTATATATAGATGTTTTAGATTGATCTGGAGTTCTCGTGTTATTTATATAAATTACACGTTCACTCCGCAACACTGCTCCGACCCAGGTTGCTGATCAATCTCTCTAGCGATCACCCCAAGTGAGGAGCCTCACAAAATTATTATGTATGGTTCCCCACCTGGGCCCATTAGTATCCAAGGTCTTTGTTTCAGGCATCATTATTGTCACTCTGTTTATAAACTATTTGTCGCCACATATTTCTGTCCTGGCATACTACTCTAGCTTCATTCACGTCCATGCATTTTTTCATGCAGGCTCTTGTATTTCTATGGCTTCTTATGTCTCTTCGTATTAGTGTCTCATTCACAGATGAGACACTAATACGAAGAGACATAAGAAGCCATAGAAATACAAGAGCCAAAAATAGAAAAGTTAAATTTTCAGTTAAAAAAATGATTTCGAACAAAAAAACAAATTTTCAAGAAAGCAGTGAAAGCCAGTAATATAAAGCTTTTTATCTGACATTTCCAGGTTTTCCAAGTGAGTGGACACACTGACAGTGTTCTTGTTTAATTTAAGTAACTGAACTTAACAAAATCGTCGATGAGTAAAATACATTTTTTCAAATTACTTTTTACATAAAATTATTGGGAACAAGAAAAAAAGTAAATAATTATTTGCTTTTATTTAAAAAATTGTATGATGATTATTACAATAATTTTTTAAAACCTTAATCATTGTATGAAAACGACTTACTAGAAAAAATATTAAACAACACATTTTTTTTAATGATGAACGAAAGCGTTTTCCTAGCAATGAGTCACTTGTAAATTATGTTCTACAGTTGTACACCTTGCTCACGCCCATTCATAAGCATGGCAGCTATTCAACATGAACGTCAGCCAACTTTAACCACAAAATTAAATAGAAATGTGAAAACTTCCTTAATACATTTTTAATTTCTATCATCAGCAAGTATACAAAAAAAAGGTAAAATGTAATTAAAATTCGATATTTCAGACGAAAAGAAAAGAAAACGAAGTCACTCAATTCTTTATAATCTTGATGGTGAAATTCCATTCTGGACTCTAAAGAATTGAAGCATTCATTGAAGAAATTTAAAAAAAAAGTTTAACAAAAAGTTTACAAGTTTTATTCTTGTAGATTACAAAGGACTTATTATGTTGACTATCATGCATTTTTATGAAATAAAAAACGTTTTCTGTTCACAAATAAGGTCGCAGCAATGCGTTACTCCAAATGTTTTGATACACCTTAATTCATGTTGAGAGTAAAATTACCTGTAACATTGTGGAGCAAGACGATAAAAATCCACAAAACGCCTACACCCCCGAAATTCCAATTACACTGCATTTTTTCAAACTATTTATACACAAAAGCCGCCGAAAAGGCAGGTATCAACGAGTAAACGACAACGCCCAACGTTAACTTGACTCCAGTCCAGTGCAGGCTATACACTAACACTAACGCACTATCACGCACAACGCTAATAGTACACAGGCACAGCAAGCAGAGATGCCTGAGACAGCATTCACAGCATTGTCGTCGTACATGCGTATCTATCTCTTTCTCAAAATGTTTGAAAGAAGAGGACAGAATTACAGATACAGCTCTCCTCTTTTCGTCCAAGCCACGCAACCTAATCCACTGCCGTATCAACGTATTTATATGCCTGTGCCATTACGGTGGTCCAAATTTATACCTGTAAAAATTCGACTTTCGATTTTTGGTGATAAAACCCCACCATTTTGTTCGTTTTCCGGAAATTAACATGGGGGTTTAAATGGGAAAAGCTCGATTTTCAAAAAAATGGAAAAAAGAAGTACTTGTTATACATTTTTTGTCAATTAAAGTATTGTCACCTCTTGAGGAGTATTTAAGGAATAATTTCCACCCAATAGCTTTTAATTATGACACACCTGAACCCCTTTAATTGTGCCTTGAAAATGCCCAAAAAAATGCAAAATAGCAGTTTTCTATCAAATTCATGCTAAAGACGGTATTTTTAAGAAAAATTCCAACATGAATTATTTTTAATCGATAAGTGACGAGTTTTAAAGTATATTTTAAATAATTGTTTAAACAATTAGTATTTGTTTAAACAATTTTTTTACCTGTAAATCGTGAAAAATTATTATCTTTCGTAATAAATCGTACAAAGTTGATGAATGTCAAGAGTAGTAGTTCTTGTTTAACTTATTTGGTAATTATTTAAACAATTTTCCTTTGTTTAAACAATTTTTTCTCTCTAAAATCGTAAAAAGTTATTATTCTCTGAAAATAATGACACAATTGAAGAATGTTGAAAGAAATACATTTTTGAAGGATGTTTGGTAATTATTTAAACAATTTTGATTTGTTTAAACAATTTTTCCCCCTGTAAAGCGTGAAAAAATATTACTTTCTGGAATTAATGACACAATTAAAGGAATTTAAGAGTAATATTTATTTCTACAGAATATGTAGCAATTTTTAAAATAATTTTTATTTGTTTAAACAATTTTTGTTTGTTTAAAAAAATTTTTCTCTGCAAATCGAGAAAATTTATTCTTTTCAGCAATTAATGACACAATCAACGAATTTTAAGAATAATATTTTTTTGCTTAAGATACTTTGAAATTATTTAAACCATTAATAATCATTAATAATCATTAATATAAACCATTTTTGCAGTCTGTTATGAGTAGTTATTTTTTCAAATGAATCTCGGATAATAAGCATCAAGAAACATTTGTAAACATATAAAAATTATTTTAAAAATTGCTAAAGATTCTGCATAAAAGAAATATTACTCTTAAATTCCTTTAATTGTGTCAGTAATTCCAGAAAGTAATAATTTTTATACTTTACAGGGAAAAAAAATTGTTTAAACAAATCAAAATTGTTTAAATAATTACCAAACATCCTTCAAAAATGTATTTCTTTCAACATTCTTCAATTGTGTCATTATTTTCAGAGAATAATAACTTTTTACGATTTTAGAGAGAAAAAATTGTTTAAACAAAGGAAAATTGTTTAAATAATTACCAAATAAGTTAAACAAGAACTACTACTCTTGACATTCATCAACTTTGTACGATTTATTACGAAAGATAATAATTTTTCACGATTTACAGGTAAAAAAATTGTTTAAACAAATACTAATTGTTTAAACAATTATTTAAAATATACTTTAAAACTCGTCACTTATCGATTAAAAATAATTCATGTTGAAATTTTTTTTTAAAATACCGTCTTTAGCATGAATTTGATAGAAAACTGCTATTTTGCATTTTTTGGGGCATTTTCCGGGCACAATTAAAAGGGTTCAGGTGTGTCAAAATTAAGAGATATTGGGTGGAAATTATTACCTCAATACTCCTCAAGAGGTGACAATACTTTAATTGACAAAAAATGTATAACAAGTACTTCTTTTTTCCATTTTTTTTTTAAATCGAGCTTTTCCCATTTAAAAATCCCATGTTAATTTCAAAAGCCCGGGGGCACGGGTTAACGTTGAAAAAAAAAAGTTACGGAATTTCTTTTTCCGGAAAACGAACAAAATGGGGGGGTTGCATCACCAAAAATCGAAAGTCGAATTTTTGGACCACCCTATGCCATATACCTATACGAACAGGTTGTTGGATCGTGGATCGTACTAGACATGGGAGCATTCACATATTATGTAACACTAAAAATAAGGGAGGGGGTTCTTGTTTCGTTATGGTCTGTTATGTGGAGTTGGGGGGGGGGGTTGACTCGAGTACATAACATTTTCAATTGCCTGAAAAAAGCGATGTTACTAAATATCTCCATAATGCCGAAACATGATTGTCGAAAACCTGATTGGTTGCGACACTGCGTGAATATAACTTTTAGTGACTATTTTCAGGTTGTTTATCTACTAATAAAGATTTATTAATTTTCTGCTCTGCACCATCAATTTTGTATATCGCAATTTCCAAATAAATAATTTTAGTTCATCACAAAATTTATTTCTAAATAATGTTTCTAAACAATATTGATAGAAGAGAACATTTAAATTGCAAACGGTTGTTTAATATTGAGAAAAAAGTATGCTCTTAACATTCCGCTACCACATTTTAATTTCTAAACTCTTCTACATTGTTAAAGAGATAAGAAAAATTAAATCATGGGAAAAACTGATTTTGAAGAATTCGAAACAAAATTAAGAAGCTTTTTAATCATTTTGAAAGATTTTGAGATTAAATTTTTTTAAACAGTTCTGGGAAAATTTTAAATGGTTTAGGTTTAATTTAAAAGAATAATTTAAAGTTTTAAAGATTTCAAAAGATTTCTAAAATTTTCAAAGAAGAATCTGAAAGATTTTAAGACAATTTTGTTAATTTTGCAGAATTAAAAAAATTGTTAACGAAAAATTTGAATAATTAAAAAATATTAGAAGGTTCAACAATTTTGAAAGGATTGAAAAAAGAATTTTCTCAATATTTATGGGGAAATTCTTCCTGATTTTTTATTTTGAAAAATGAACTTTAAGAGAAAATTGAGAAAGGCTTCAAAACATTTCGAAAGATTTCCTTAAATTTCGAAAAAGAGTGGAAGATTCAAAAACAAAATATTTCAATTTGGTAAGATTAAAAAATATTTAAAAATCGAGTAAATTCAAGAAATATTCAGAAGATTTGAAGAGATTGAAAAAGAAGTTTGAACTATGCAAGATTTAAATTTAAAAAATGCAGATTTTTGACAAAGATTTCAAACCAGAACTTTAGAAACTTTAAAAGAATTTTGAAAGGTTTCAAGTGAATAAACAAATTTTCTTTATATTCATAGGAAAACTTGAAAGATTTTAATGCAATTTTTTTACAATTTGAATAATTTTTCAAAATATCAAGAAAAATTTGAGTCAGCTGAAAATATTTTCAGAAATTCAAGAGATTTTGAGTACATTGGAAATATTTTAAAACTTGGAAACTCGAATTTTTCGTTATATTTTGTAAAATCCTGTAAAATATATTTTTTCTTATCTTCTAGTTCTAGTTCAGAGAAATTGGAATTTTTCTCCCACTCCAAAATTCAAATATTTCTAAAACATTCCCTGTTGGTCTTACGAAGTTATAAATCTTCCAGAAGCGGAAAAAGGAACTACATAGGTTAATCTAAAGAATCACTTTCAAAAAGCAAATAACCAATTTCCAGAACCATATAAATTTATAGCCTAATATGGAAAAATTTGAATTTTTCGTTCACTCCGAAAATTAAAAAAACTAAATCATTCCCTGTTGGTCCTAGGAAGTTAAAAATCTTCCAGAAGTGGGAGTAGGAACTAGATAAATCCAAACAAGCACGTTTCGGGATAAAAAAATGTCCATATAGCCATAGAGAGTTATAGTCCGCAGCAATATATCAAAAAAGGACATTTTCTCGTACCCTCTGTTGGTCCTACGAAGTTTTGAATCTTCCAGAAGGAACTAAGTTAATCTAAAGAATCACTTTCAAAAAGAAAAAATTAATTTTCACAGCCTTAGAGATTTATAGCCAAATATAATTATGAACATTGGAATTTTTCTCCCACTCCGTAATTCAAATAATTTTGAAACGTTCCCTGCGTACCTGCGAAGTTGTAAATCTTTCAGAAAGCAGAAGACTTGCCCATAGGAAAATTGGAATTTTCCGACTAGCCCTAAACTCTAAATTTTCTAAGCGAAAGTCAAATTCAAATTTTAATTTTAACTCCAACTTGAAATTTAAAAGCCACTCTACCTGGAATTCACATTTTCACTTCACCCGGAGTATTATTTAATAATAAAAAAGATAAAAGATAATATTAAGAAAAACATGTGCGCAGCGCGTGCATATTATTTCATATATTAGGTTGACAAATCATTATTTGTTATTTGATCATTATTTATTAAGAGATATTCGTTTTTTGTTAACATCCAGGATAAAACTGGTGCAAATTATTTAAGTTAAATATAACAAAAATGTTCTAAATGAAAAAATGAATCTGAGATTTCAGAAATTATGATTATGACGCGAAATTTTGTAACATTTAAGCGGCTTTGATAACATTTTATCATATTCATACATGATTAAATTCGAGAATAAAATGAGAATAAACACATATTCAAATTAAAGCACTAAAAAATAAATAAGTTTAACTGACTTACTTTCCTACTAAGGATAGATCAGATCAGATTTCTCAATCAATAATCAAATGTGTCAAAATTGATTTCGACTTTTCTCGACTAAAAGGTATTGAATACACAGCTCTCATCATCTGCCACTGCCTCCATACTTTATTAAATAAATTAAAAACAATTTACACGCAGATATATGCGTATATGTGTGTGTATTTTCAAAAATGGAAGTTCAATATTTATGTAAAATACAAATTTTTTTCAGAGACCGTTTTCAAAAAATAAACTACGAAATTATTCGAAAATTTGAACTTTACTAATCAAAGCAGCGATTAAAGAAAAGATTTAAAAAAAAACAAATAAAAATCAAAACTAGACACCTACAGAACCTGCAAATCCGGTAAAGGCAACGCAGTCAACTCCTATAAATTTAATATGTAAACAAAAATTTTAGACTGACAAAAATGTATCATTTCAAAATTTCTCTAAATTTACACAGTAACATTATTTTAAACTTTTTAATTTATTCTTGAAATTAAATAAACATGTCTAGGACTTCTATCAGATCCAGAAATTCCATTCGATCACTCAGTCGTCAGAAAAAGTAAGCAATTATCCAAAGATGTATTGAAAAAATTCCTACTTTGTTAAGATCTTGTCTGATCGCCTAGAAAGAAAAAAGAGCAAACTGGTAACAAGCAGTTTGGATTTTGCTGTGCTACTGGCGAATACGATCCATTGACTAGGTATGATCAGCGAAATCCACCCTTCAAGTCTTCTTTAACAGCAATAACTTCGATTCACGAATGTCCTGTACTGAAAATAAGAACACATTTTGTTGAACATAATTTTCCAATTTCGAAGAAGAAAGGATATAAAATCAAAACAGTATCAGCAACAGATCGATCGCAATGGGCTACTAAAAAAACATACACTTCTGCACCTGGTACTTTACTCAAATATCTAGAAGATGAAGTTGATTTTTCCATATTCAAAAATACACAAGAAAAGAAGCAGGCATTCGAAGAAAAAGGAAAGAAAAGTATTCGATTAGGAAAAAAGAAAGGTTGTCAAACCTTCCATTTGTAACACTTTTAGATTTTTAGACTAAATTATTGTAATTTAAATTTTGAATGAAAATCTACTTTTAGCTAAAGCGGAAGCAGTAAAACAGAATAAATCACCTGTTCCTCGTTGGTATCAAGATTATTCGAATGCGCAGGTATTGTTGGAAAAGATATTCCGCATGATAATTAGAAAGAGCATCTTAATATTAGACAAATACGATTTTTCCTTCAGCATCTAACAATATTTTATAAATAGATGAAGCACTTAATGACACTTAAAGAAGCATTGTGTGCTGATTATGAAGAAAAGGTCACATACAGAACACAACAAATTCTTCTAGGAATTGGAATAATTTCTGCTTTTTTCAAATTTACACCGAATATAATTACAAACTTACAACAAAAAAGTAACCTAAGGCCTGTTGATTTTTTACGTGAAACTTACAAGATTAAAACTGGAATCGATTTTGAAGATGAAGGCTACAGTTTGTCTCATTTATTGATTTTTTATTTTTAAAAAATTGTATACTGATGTTTTATATTTCAGAAAAAAAATATAATTGCAATGAGAGATTAATATTATCCGGAATTGCTTTTCTGACCCTACCAGAAACGATTATCGAATTAAATGAAAGACTACCGTCTATTAAAACTCCAAAATATCCTCCCAAACGTAAGTATGGTATAATTACCAACTAAATTTCTGATGAGTGTAAAGTATATTGAATCATGGGAAATGACATAACACTGAACATTTCAGCGTTACTGCCTCATGAGTATCCTAAGAAAATGGACTCTCCTTACAAAGAAAAATTATTTCAACCGCCAGATTTGCGACTGTATCAAGTAGAACTGTATAAATGGCGCAAAAAAATTGAACAGATACCGAAACCGAAGGTAATTTTGCCCTCCCAAAAAAAGACGTCTGTATGTTATGAGGATCCTGTATTAAATAAAGAAAAAGTAAAAAAAATCGACCGAAGCTTCAAAGAGATAGGTTTTCATACTAATGAAGAAAAATTATTTCAAAAAAATAAAAATGAGAAACAACTCGTACAAAATAATAGCAAAAAAGAAGAAGTGAAACAAAAAGATACAAATCACAATGAAAATTCAAACTCTAACAAAGAACAGTTCGATTTCACATTATCTGGTTTGGGCGATGGTGCTGGCCCAGTTCAGTATAAAATATGCGGTACTTTAAACATGAATAATAATCCGATCATAAGGTTAAATAATTCACTTTTTCTATTTCGTAAATGAATTCATACAGGTACTTTAGATCCATCAGAGCGAAATCTCAAATCTTGGCTTGGCGAAAAAGATCTTCACTACGTAATATCTGGCATAATAAATGAAAACGAACCACCTCAAGGTCCTGTGACTTACGAATTAACTGGTCTCGCGAAATTCACACCAAACAACAGCAACGAAGATTTTTTTGCAAAACTAAAACTTGGTGATGGACCGAAGAAAATTTACCCCCGTGGAAGGCAATATCTCTCGAAAAATTGGCTAGAATGGTTGCAGAATGTAGATGAAGAATTTCTTAAAGCCGAAAACCAAGCTAACAAACTTATTGAGAGTGTGCAAGCTACTATGAGACTTGTAGTTCCTGGTCCAACTTGTGATAGTTGCTGTGCCTGTAGACAAACTAGAAAAAATAATTTTAAAAAGCATGCTACCAAAACGCCCCATATGATTATAGATTCAGTTGCTGAAGACGCTAATAAAAAAAGGTATAGTATCTCAAAGAAATAGGTAAATTAGTTTAAAAGCCTCAACTGAAAATAATATACAAAATAAATACAAACTTCGAATAAATTCTCAGGTATATAGTTGGTTCTATGTCGATGCAGTCAACACCACCTAGCTTAGCCGAATCAACAGTGAATCTACTAGAAGTAGTCGCTTCTCATGATAAAATCACGAAAAATCTGCTCATAAATGGAATTACAAATGATGATGGTCAAACTATTTACTACATATCCGGTGTAACGAAAGACATTGAACACATCCCAGAAGAAAAAATTAAAAACGTTATTCCAAAGTCTATTAAAAATGTACCACCATGTGCTTGTGCTATAGAAAAAATATTGAACGAAGGTTTAGATCAAGAACCAAGTAATGACAACATTCCGGTTACAAAAGATGGTACATGTTGTGGGAAAACATATAGACCTAGAGATGGTCCTGCTTATTCTTGTAAACAATATCCAAACGACAAGTCTTGTGGACGAAACCCATTCTTCAAGGGATTGCAGGAAAATAAGAAAAAGGCGAAAATGCAAGGAGTTGATAAAGATTCATATCCACCTGCAGAACAAAACATGCACAGTCTTTCAGATTTTCAACCTCATGGAGATGAAGATGGAATGGCTGTTTGTGCAGGAGCTTGGGGAACTAGAGTTCCAAAACCAAAACCTCCAAAGAAACGAGATGAAGAGGAAGAAGAAAAAGCTGAAGAAGAGGCTGCAGAAGAAACTAAAATAGAAGCAAAGAAACGAGTTGAGACTCAAATTAATAAGGAAAATAATAAGGAGGTTTCTGAAACTCAACATGGAATTTTTAACGAAGAATCGGTCTGGAATAAATGTGGCGAAGAGATTGATTGGGACGCAAAACGAACAGCACCTTCTGTTCAAGAAGTTAAAAGTATCTACGAAAAGGGTTCGAGCCTCACTCAGCGACAACTCCAAACTTCTCAAACTTTGAAAAAATACAAAAATCATAATAAAACAGAACTCAAACAAAAAAAGGATAAACGAGATGAAAGAAATGAGGAAAGTAAAAAATCTACGGAAGGAATATTTGCAAAAAAAGTTTCTGAAAACAAGAAATTAATTGCGACTGAAAATAAGAAGGATTCTAAACGGCCCATAAATTCTCGAATTCCCCGAGAATCTCTTGTAGACAATCAAAGGAGCAAAGGAGATGCTGAAAGTAAAGTTAATAAATCTATCGAGCAAAAAGTAGATCAAAATATTAAAAGTAAGCGACTCGTCAAGAGTGGAAAAAAACCTTCCACCGCAAGAAGCAATGTAAAAAAAGATACTTCCAAAGATAATAGGAAACGAGGTATTCAAAAATTAACAAGTTTCATCAATAGTTCCAAGAAACTATCAACCTTAAAAAGACCTGAAGTACCGAAAGAATCGTCCCAAAACTACATGAAAAAGACTGAAAAGCTCGCTATGCAGACCACCAATTCCGTAATTCAATCAAAATATGAGAAACTAAAACAATTAAAAGATGATATGCAACAATTTAAAAATCTTCCTGAAATGAAAGTTCAACCTATAGCTATTCCAGAAGAAAAGTCTAAATCTTGCAAACGAGATACCAAATATGAAGATGGATGTTCTGCAACGCAAAATCTGCCTGGAAACGAGGATCAAATTTCAAACAAAGAAGGACCTTTCGGTTGGAGAACCGAATCGGAACAAAAGTTAAAACCACAAAAAACCTTGATTTACCTTACAGAAGCAACCTATCCCATAGAAACTGTCCCAGTTAGACCCGGAGGTAAAGCTTGTCATTGTCGTGAAAACAGAAACAAGAAAAAGATCTTGAAATACAGCATCGGCGGGTCACTAATCAAGGTACAGGAAAAAATGAAAAAAGTTCATAATGTAACACAAATAATAGAAGGACTTACTTACATAACTCCTCCACCTAGTCCTCGGAGAAGCGATGAATATATTCCTGAATACGAATTGTACGAATCACCTTACAATATGTGTCATAGAAAAAATACAGATGATGCTCTGAAGCTCACGGAAAAATTTCTGGGTCCTCCGAGTCTCATGTCGAAAAACTCTGGAAACGAAATTCCATGTAGTTGTGGTTATGAAGATTTATCAAATGAAATTTATTTCAGGGAGAAAATGAAACAAATCAAGGAAAAGGAATTGACATCAGAAAATGCTCCCAATGAATGGACTAGCGCTTTGACCGATGCCGGTTTGATGGATTTTTTTGCTGGAAACAAAGATGATATTCCTTGTTGGCTCAAGTGTTCTCAGTTTTCGAAATCTGGTTGTTCCAATAATATTAGAAAATTGCAGGAAAAAAAACCAGTTTGTGAATGTAAATACGAGAGGAAAATTGTTCAAAGAAATGAGGCGAAGCAGAAATGGTTAGAGCGGCAAGAAAGATTAAAATCTTACAAAAAGGCTCCATTCACGAATATTGTTGGAATATCGAGACCCATGGAGGCAGATAAAAGATTTATTATATCTGGGGTGAAGAGAATTCCCAATGAGCTTGGAGATGACGAGGTAAAATACTGTGTGAGTGGAGTTGCAGAAAATTATAAGATGGGACCTGTGCAGTATCTTATTGATGGAGTGAACATGCAAACTCCACTTGTAACACCAAGACCAAGTGAGAAACAAGTTTCTTGTATTTGTGCTCATAAGCACTGGTCTGTTACGCAATTACCAAAAAACATGACTTCTTCTGATAAGGAAGAAGTCGAAAATTCGCAAGGGGTAAAAGAAAATCAGGTGAATGATAAACCTAAAAGATGTGAGGATGCTACAAAATGTAAGGAATTAGCAAACATGAAAGAAGTTTCTAATTTCGAGAGAAATGCTCAAGTCGAAGACGAGATAATGAAAAGTGAGGAACATAAATTTGTAAAGACTAAGAGCCGAAGAAAGGATGATGGAAATGATAAAAATATAACGCGGGAGTCTTCAATTCCTCGTTCCAAAAATTTAAACAAGTCTGAAGCGCAAAGTCTTTCGAAAAATCATGGTCAAGAGCCATTTAAAAATCATAACGCAAGCCAAATTCAAAATAAATACAAAATGAATAAAAAGTATCCGGAACAATTAGTTTCCAAAGCTGAAGTAGAGGAGAAAGAAGTTAAGAAATATGTTGATGATGAATTGGATTTGAGTGAAATAGTAGAAGTAAGTTAATACATTTACATTATATTTAACTAATTAGAAATTATTGTACTAAATGATAATTTGTTACAATATTCAGAATGAACTTAAAGAAATGGCCACTAAAGGATTTATGTTCGCGAAATTGCCAAGGTGTCACAGAATGCCTCAAATAAAATATTGGATAATGTACAGGAAAGGTGCATTATTTACAGATGAAGATAAAGGTGAGCAAATATTGGTAACTCAAATTAAATTACAGTTATTTCAATATTTATAAAACGACTATATTTTGTAAGATACTATATTAAGGGAGAAATAACTGGGGACAATTATTCTGGATAAACAATTGCTTTATTACCTCTGAATTTTATAGAAAACATAATGAAACACAGTCTGAAATCATGGAGGAAATTAGACGCAATTAAACATCGAAATATCAAACCACCACCAATTGATCTAACAGAACTTCAAATGCAAAAATTAAATTTTAACAAAGCAGTCGAATTAAAAAATCAGGTAATTAGATTTAAAATAAATTAAATAAATCAATACTTATTAGGAATATATGGTTTGAAATTGAAAGTTAATCAAATTGAGCGAAAGGACCCCGCATAATTATATAAGGAAAAAGCCTTTCGATGAAATTTTCTCATTACGAATTGTACTCAAACTTACCTGAAGGATCAGAAACCCGAATACTTGACTGAACTTTGAACGAAAGGCCTTTTCCTTACATCTTGAGAGGGGTCCTTTGAGTTGATGAAGTCGTAAGAGAAAATTATTAGAAATGAATGTAATAGAGAATATACAATCAAAATAACATTTTATCTATTGAAGATAGAACTTTCGGGACCGAATTCATTTCAAATCGGGCAGGCAGTCCATATGCTCAAGTCACAGAAATCATTTGCCCATTTAGTGTTTATCTTTTTCTTTATGTTTCTGATAGAATTTCTTGTCCTCTTTCGAACATATTGAAAATATACCAGATTGACAGAATGGCGGCCGTTTTTCTGAAAATATTCAAATTCAATTTACTCAAAAACCTCCAATTTGGTCTAGATTCGCCCTATAGGTACCTATAGGTACAGAACCATATCATGCGCTGTGTCCGCGCCTACAAAAGAAAAGAGATTTTTTTAGGTCTGAAAACCCCATATTCATATTGTTTGCTAAAATGACACAAGATAAGCACAAAGTCAAACAAACACAATTGTTCCTTAAAAAAAGTTCTACAAAAATATGTCTCAACACTTTCTTCTATGTCGCGTCATTTTCGAATTCTTTTAAAAAATATGTATACAATCCTTTGAAATTTACTTTTCCTCAACAATACAATTGTATAGTGGCATAAAAAATCGAAAAGAACATAACTTACCAGTTTCAAAAACTTTCACATCAAACTCTTTCCATTAAAGACAGTATTTTTGAAATAGACGGGGTATCTAATAACCGGGAAAACCGGGAAATAGTCGAGTTCTGGAAAATGTGATTTCTGAGAAAATTTTTGATGATTTTTCATTTTTAAAGATTATCTTTGGGAGAATATTTCTAAACATTTTAGAAGATTGTCAAAATTGTCAAAATATAATTTGGAAGATTGCAAAAATTGTTTTCTGATAATGCAGAATTTTTTATATGTTAGAAAAAATACCATCATTTTAAAAGAACATTAGAAGGTTTAGAAACTGATCCGATTTTTTTTAGGTTTAGGAGAAAATCGAATAATTTGAAAATATATTAAACTAGCTGTGAATTCAATTTCGAGTGTTTCCACTTTGTATTTCTAATTACATATATGGTGCTCATTTCACGAGCACTTTGCCTCCCGTTAGCCAATGTATTTGTCTCCTTACAGAGGAAGCTTTATTTATTATTTTCAATAATAGACAAACCAAAGTCTTCATTTTGCTCAATTTAAAAATAGGAATTTACGAAAAATACAAAATAATAAAAAACATTTTGTAATACAAATACAAATCAGATAAATTAAATTTTGTATTCGCAATGATAATTTTTTGTGCTGGAAAAGGGAAGGGAAAAGTTCTATCGCACCCTGTCCCTTTCCCAGCTTTATGATTCCCTTGCAAAAATTGTCAGAATCAGTCTATTTGAAAATTTATGATCAAAAAGTCTTTTGTATTCATGCGTCAACTTTGAATTATGTCGATTAAAAAAGTTTTTGTGTTTAAAACAGATGATTCAAATATTATAAATGAGCATAACTTCCTTAATCTTCCATAAAGTGTATCAATAATATACATCAATTGACTTGCCTCGAATCAACACATATTTTCTGTTCTTGCATCAACTTTGACTTATGTTCATGAAAAAAGTTTCACTAGAAAAGACCGATTTTCAAAATATATAAACTACCATAACATCCCTATACTCTTTAATCTTTTATATTAGTGTTTCAACTTTGAATTATGCTTATGAAAAAAGTTTTACTATAAAAAGCCGATTTTTAAAATATTATTGAGTGCTAAAAAAATGCAATAAATATTGTCAGAAATCATTCAGTCAGTTTCAAGATATTAATGAGAAAAATAAGCCCTCCAAATTTCATCAATTTATCTGCACCGTTTTCTAGTTATCGTGTTCACAAAAAAGTCTGACATCCACACATCCACACACACATTCGGACAATTGCTTAAAACATTGTATTACACATTTTTAAATTGAGGAAGGTTTAGTTAAATGTATTAAAATTTGTTTTGGAAATGTTACTATTACAAAGCTTCCTCTATGAGGAAGCAAAAGGTTTAAAAGTTTTGTAAAGATAAAAAGTAATTTTAATTTTAAAAATATTTCAAAAATGTTTGAACGGAATGTGAGTTTTTTCAGATTTCAAAGGGTTTTAAGAATTTTGAATTTTTTAAGTAGAAAAAAATTATATTTCTGTGAAAATTATACATGATTTTCTATTAAAAAATGTAATTTTTTAAGAGAATTTCAAAAAATGTGAAAGATTTTTTGAAAATTTTTCTCTTAGCATAGAAATTTCACCATTTTGTTTAAAAATGCAATAATTTTGTTTGAAATAATTTGTTGGGATGATGATTCAACTATTTTGTTGATAATTCGTCTTTTTGGTTAAATTCAACTGTAATATGTTAAATTTTTTTTGTTGAAGATTCAATTATTTTGCTAAACATTTTTTGTTTTTTTGTGTAGTAATTCATTTCTCAACTGAAAATGTAGCTAATAAATTTTAGGTTGAAGATAATTTTAGTCAACAATTAGCAGTAAGTTAAAAAATATAAAAATTAGGAGAAAGTAATGGAACTTATTAAAAAAATAGAAGAAACAAAAACAAAAAAGAAGAAAAAAAAAGAAACAAAAATTACACTAAAATGAAATAATTCGCTTTTCAAATTCATAAATAAGGCCAAGACATTCAGAAATACCATTCATTCGCGATATCACGAGATTGTTAATTGTTTGAACAAATGAAAATTTTTCAAGCAATATTAAGTATGTTGGACAAATTTTCTGTTACAAAGTTGAATTTACGCAAAAATGAATTGTTTAAACAATAAGAAAACAATTTAAATAAAATAATATACTTTCCCTTCATTCATGATATTACATATGGAAATAAAATTGTTGAAATGAACAAAAATTGTTTGAACAATGGAAAGTTAATTTGAAGACCTGTTAATATTTAAAAGAAAACACGTATTCATTTTCTTTGGGAACCAACAAAATGAGGGAGGGGGGAGTGACGTCAATGAAATTCGAAACTTTTTTCGGGCCACCCATGATCGTGGGGCCACCCTATAGAGCATGGACTTCCTGCCCGATTTGAAATAAATTGGGTTTTGTCCATTTTTTTCATCAATAATTTGTTAAGCATTTTATCATTTGCTCAAGTTTTAAAATATTTGTATAAAACAATCTAATTTTCAGATTGCTGCAAAAAAAGATCTTTTTTATAGTCATGTACGTCAGGATCGAGTCAAAAAAGCAGCAGCATTGTGGAATACAATGGAATTCGGAAGATTTCCCAGTTTATCATTCAAAGAAACTTATTTTACTTATTTACCTGCAAAAGAGGCGGATGGACATCTTTTGGAAACTTATTAGTTATTAAATATTTTTTTAATTTCTTCAATCTGTCAAAAAATATAAATTTTTGGTGTTTCTCGCATAATATTCAAAAGTCGTTTGCAATAAGTTTTAAACACAATAAATTCATAATGTTAAAAAAAAGCTAATGAGACACCTGTTTAATATTAATTTTTTTACTGTTTACCGAAAAAATGCACGTGGATTCATACTGGGATTTAGACGTGTCAATTTTTGAAAGTCGTCGTTAATATGCACGTGCAAAGTACACAGAAATTTTCACGTGTTAATTCACGCGTACTTACACATGCATTTTATAATTATAGGCATATCTTCACATAAAAAATCACGTGCAATTTTTCGTGTATTTTTATTTTTTACACGCGTAAATTCCCGTGTATTTTGATACACGTATAATTCCTCGGGCATTTACACATGTAATTTCTCCGGTATTTTTTCAGATGAAATTGAACATGGATTTTCCGAAACTCACACGTGTAAATTCACATCTAAATCAATGTGTGAATCCACGTGCCTTTTTCGATTCAAATTCCATTTGGGACGGCGCTTAACTGGTGGCAGCACCATCGACTTATCTGTCAACAAGATCGTCATATATAACCTTAATATACGTATTTTTCATTTTTTTTCTTCCAAAAACTGCAAGAAAAATATTAAGGAACATTTTTAGTTTATCATGACTGTGTATATTTTTACTGTATTTTATATGTTACTCTCAGCATGCATTATTTATCCACCAATAGAATTTGTTTCAGCTGGCATAACCATCAAAGACATTTTCGCAAGTTGGTTAGGCAGTGAAAATGAATTTTTCATACAGTACCACATAAAAAGAAGTATTGCTACGTTATTTGTTCACTCTGTGCTTCCTTTTGGTAAGTAAGACATTAGTTTTATTGAAAAAAAAATCATAATCGACCGATATTCAAATAATTAACCTCTTGTGTTTTGACCAAAATGTTGATTTTATTCGTTCAAAAAGTTGAAAACGTATTTCTTAGCATTTTTAAAACTCAAAGACAAAAATACAGTACAATTGAATATAATTTATTCACAATGCACTATAAAAATAGGAATTTCAAGAACTTTTAATTGAAAACACTTTTTCGGATAACTATGTTGTCTAGGTTATGCTTTCTTTGAATGTTTTCTTGCAATGTTTCCTAATTTAATTACAAATTTTACACATTCTATATTGACATTTGATGAAAGAAATTATGGTGCTCCTATAGATTCTCTTATTTCTCTGATGTGAGCCAAAATTGTAATGGAACTTTTGTTGTAATATAAATTATTATATTTTTTTTGCTTCACGCAATTTTTAATTTTAAATATATATGACCAGACGTCCTGATCAATCAGGACATGTCCTGATTTTATATCGCTGACCTGATTTTCTGATATTTTGTGATATATCCTGGTTTTTCATGGCCGACAACGAAAATTCGTGATTTTTATTACGCGAATCTAAATTTGGTCACGATTTCTGAGAGCGCAGTCTTATTGTGACTATTCAATTCAAATTCAAAAACTTGACATGTATGCAATTTTACTAATATTTAAAAAGAAGTGAAATCATCGAACTGCCTACAAAAATTGGAAGTTCTGAAAAGTATTTAAAATAATTAACACATTGGTCAGATTGTACTCAATTATTTAAATAAAAATTTCGACCTCGAAAACAATATTTGTATATAATTTATAAACTTAGGGAATGAACATACAATTTTATTATTTCATTCAATATTGAACAATTTATCCAGGAATCTGTATTATCATCAGAGAATAACACAAACGAAAAAAATTCCTGAAAATTTTTTTAAAAATTAAAAATTAAATTCAAATTCGTCCTTTTTGGTTAAAAATTCAACTATTCTGTTGAAAATTCGTCTTCTTTGGTTGAATTGACTTTTAGGGATTCAAAATTAAGATCTTATCTTGTTGAAATATCGACTGTTGCATTTTTTTTTTGATAATTCAACTACTTAGTTGAAACGAACTTCTTTGTTAAAACTGGAACTACTTTGTTAAAAATTAATTTTTTGTCTGATGGTTTATTATTTTAATTTAAAACCCTTTTTTTGTTGAACAAATTAAATATTTCGTTGAAAAATCGTTATTTGGTTGAAAATTAAGTTTTTAACTAAAAAACGTTAAAAGCGTATACTTTTTCGTTGAAAATTCCTCTTTTTGGTAGGAAATTAATATTTATTGTTGAAAATTCATCTTTTTGTCTGAAAATCAAATTATTTTGTTTGACAAATTTTTTCTTGGAGATTCATTATTGTAGTTGAAAATTCCATTTCACTTGTAAAAAATTTGAATATTTTGTTAAAAATTCGTCTTTCATGGTTAAAAATTAATTTTTTCATCTACAAATATATGTAATTCCATTTAGGGTTGAAAATTACTATTTTTTCGTTGAAAATGCATGTATCCTATCTTTGAAAGTTGGTCTTCATAAATTTTCGTTACCGTTACTTAGTTTTAAGTTTCGTTACCGTTACTTAGCTGGCGTTTCATGTGGGCAGAAAACGTCGGCGTAAAGCAGAAGCTCATGAGAGTGAAAGAGACCAATAGATCTGTCCGTCTTTTTCACTCTTATGAGTTTCTGCTTTACGCCGGCGCTTTCTGACCACATGCGACTGCACCTTAAGGCTATCTCATCGACGATGGGCGAGCTGTCTGTGTTTATTGGAACTCGAGATGTTTGTTTTTAGAAGAAGCTTAGGGGAAATCTATGCATGTACATTTCGGTATATATACGATACCTTTGAATCATTTTTTTAACCCAGTTATATCCAGTTTTAGGCTTGGACTCGTAGATTTCGAAAGGCGATATCTTTCAGATTACTTTTTTCTATGATGCTGAGGAAAGTCTTTCTGATGACACTTTACTATGTATTATAAATTTACAAGAATTAAGAAACATTGTAAATATTCTTTGATATCTTATCATCTTTTATCAAAAGTATTAATAATTTCGGACGAAAAACACTAACATAAAAAAAAATTGTTCAGATTTGTAAATCTGCTTCGAAATCTAATGATTTTTGTTTAAAATAGGCTGCGACTATTTCGCCATACATGTATGTCGAAATAGCCGACGGTAGCTTATTTCGACATACAAGTATGGCGAAATAGCCGACGGTAGCTTATTTCGACATACAATTATGTCCAAGCAAGGACGATACTTTATTTCACCCGTAGAAATATATCCAGGAAGAGGTGAAGGTTGAAATAAAAAAATGAAGAAATTTAAAAGAAAATGAAGAAATTATTCATTAACAAGATAGTTATAATTGCACCAGTGATACATGTAAGGTGAGTTAACCTCAAAATCTCAAATACAGGCTGACAGCTGACAGGTTTCAAAGGTGGTTGAGACCACCGCTAGTAGGTGTCGCAAAAATCGAATGCGCCAAATTTAAATTTCATTATAATTTGCTAGTATCGCTACGAAACCTTTCAAATTTTAAGAAAATAAAAATAAATTGTCAGGTCCGAATCCATTTTAGATCATGCAACTTCAAGTCACAGAATCATTCGTCTCTTAAATATGTTTTTCATTATTGACTTTAGTGAGAGGTATTTTTTGTAAACCATTTTGAAATAAGCAACAAATTTTCCTTAGAATTTTCTCAAATATATTCTGATTAACTCAAATAAAACGCATAGAATTTCTCTCTTATAAAATAAAAGATTCAACAAACAAAAAATAAAAAGGTGGATTGTTTGAGAAAATGTTTTTTTTTTTTATTATTATTTTCAGAAGAACATTGTAATTTTCTAGATTTTCTAATTTCTCGACGGATTTCAAAGATTTCAAAGAAAATTTAAATATCTCAGTAAAGTAACATTATTTTGATTGTTACAATCACAGAAAAACTATATTTTTCAGATATCTAATTTTTAATACAGAAACTATCTTAATAATTGAAAATGTTCAAAACTGAGTCTCTTGAGCCTAAAAAAGGTCTAAGTTGAACAATCTTACATTTTTAGACTTAAATTCCTTAGAATTTTCTCAAATATATTCTGATATCGTTATCTGAAAACCAAATCCAAACATTCCATTTGTCGAGAAAAAAATTCTCGTGGTGAAAAAAATGGTTTAACCTACATTAAACGCATAGATATATCTCTCTTATAAAATTAAAGATTTAACAAACAAAAAATTAAAAGATGGAATATTTGCGCTGGGCCTCCGTAAACCACCAAAAACTAAACTTTGGTTTTGCAAGCAGTGCAAAGAATTTAATTCTAATACCGATTCTGCGCCCTGCAAAAAACGTCGAATCGAAACGTATTAAAGTCATTTTTGTAATAGAAACTCACCGTCCTCAGTGGTCCAGAAATGGATTTTTGCGATCAAATTCGTCCAGAGTTCGTACTTTTTACCCGATTTTAAGTTTTTTTTTGTGAATAATCAGAATTATATTCTAAACAAACGTAAGGAATGCGATTTTTCATTTTTTGTTTAAACAAATTGCTGTGTTAATAAATATGGCCGAAAAAATAGGAAATTTCAAATTATTATTTTTTTCTGAAGTGCAAACAACGAAACTATACTCTAAATCATCGAAAATGCCTGCATAAATATTCACCGAATGTAAATAATTTGTTTGATAAACAAAACATTTGTTGTAAACAAATTTTATAAACAAATATGTGTTTTGTCCTTTTTTATCAGCGCAAAATTTATTTTGTTATTGAAAACAAAAGAAATTAACACAGAGAACTATATAATAACAAAAGTTATAAAAATGAATGTTTATAATTCTTATAAACAATATACGTAAACATATCGTCAAAATTTACATTTCCCGAACAAAATTTGTTTGTTTTTTAATCACACGATACTATTACGGACAAATGGATATCGCAGTAATATAAATTACACCTTTTAATTATTTACTGTAATTGTTATTAACAAATTATATAAACAAATTGTCGAAATTTGAGGTTCTCTTTCGAATTTTTTATCATAAAAAATGGCATGATTATGAAAAAAAATTGGAAAGAAAATTTCAAATTTGGACAATTTGTTTATATCATTTGCTAATGACAATTAAAGTAAATAATTAAAAGGTGTAATTTGTATGACTGTGATATCCATTTGTCCATAATAGTATCGTGTGATTGGAAAAAAAATTTTGTTCGGGAAATGTAAATTTTGACGATATGTTTACGTATTTAGTTTATAACAATTATAAACATTCATTTTTACTACTTTTTTTACTACATAGTTCTCTGTGTTAATTTCTTTTATTTTCAATAACAAAATAAATTTTGCGCTGATAAAAAAGGACAAAACACATTTGTTTATAAAATTTGTTTACAATAAATGTTTTGTTTATTAAACAAATTATTTACATTCGGTGAATATTTATCCTTACGTTTGTTTCGAATTTAATGATGAGTATATAAAAAAACAACTTAAAATCGGGTAAAAAGTACAACCTCTGGACGAATTTGACCGGTCACAGCAATAGGATATACTGGGATATCCCATTCGATCACATTTATCTCCCAAGTTGTCCCAAGGATAACCCTTCGGATATCCCATAAGGCGAAAAATGTTATAACCCCAAAAGATATCCAAGATATACCTAGGATATTTCTGGGATATTCAAATGACCTGAGTAGGAGAGAAAAAATTGTATATCCTACTTGAGACATTTGAATATTCCAGAAACATCCCAATTGCGGGATATCCGACGTGTTATCCCTGGGACAACCTGGGAGATAAATGGAATCGAATGTGATATCCTGGTATATCCTATTGCTGATAGTGCATTATCAGCTGGAATTATTGCATCTGCACTCATAGAACAAAAAACAATATTCAACTGAATTATTAGAAACAATTTTATAAATAAATTCTCACTAGCGTTATTTTCCTCATAGAATAAATTTTTCGCGCTAGTTGCTAAGATTATTCACAAATCGTAACTTAGAACGAAAAATTAGAATAAGTTAACAGTTACTGTTTTTATACAACATTTTATAAACAAATTCGCAATAAATGAGTTTTTTTCATAGCTATGTTGATTTTTCTGAAACTTCAAAAATTGTAATTATAATTTTAAGATCGTTCCAACTCCGAACACATACTTCAAATTAAATAGCTTAACTTGAAACTGTACAATTTCGAACTCAATACATTTTGATGTTCTAAATGCGCGATTATTTAATTTTTAAGTCTAAAAATGTAAGATTGTTCAACTTAGACCTTTTTTAGGTTCAAGAGACTCAGTTTTGAACATTTTCAATTATTAAGATAGTTTCTGTATTAAAAATTAGATATCTGAAAAATATAGTTTTTCTGTGATTGTAACAATCAAAATAATGTTACTTTACTGAGATATTTAAATTTTCTTTGAAATCTTTGAAATCCGTCGAGAAATTAGAAAATCTAGAAAATTACAATGTTCTTCTGAAAATAATAATAAAAAAAAAAACATTTTCTCAAACAATCCACCTTTTTATTTTTTGTTTGTTGAATCTTTTATTTTATAAGAGAGAAATTCTATGCGTTTTATTTGAGTTAATCAGAATATATTTGAGAAAATTCTAAGGAAAATTTGTTGCTTATTTCAAAATGGTTTACAAAAAATACCTCTCACTAAAGTCAATAATGAAAAACATATTTAAGAGACGAATGATTCTGTGACTTGAAGTTGCATGATCTAAAATGGATTCGGACCTGACAATTTATTTTTATTTTCTTAAAATTTGAAAGGTTTCGTAGCGATACTAGCAAATTATAATGAAATTTAAATTTGGCGCATTCGATTTTTGCGACACCTACTAGCGGTGGTCTCAACCACCTTTGAGACCTGTCAGCTGTCAGCCTGTATTTGAGATTTTGAGGTTAACTCACCTTACATGTATCACTGGTGCAATTATAACTATCTTGTTAATGAATAATTTCTTCATTTTCTTTTAAATTTCTTCATTTTTTTATTTCAACCTTCACCTCTTCCTGGATATATTTCTACGGGTGAAATAAAGTATCGTCCTTGCTTGGACATAATTGTATGTCGAAATAAGCTACCGTCGGCAATTTCGCCATACTTGTATGTCGAAATAAGCTACCGTCGGCTATTTCGACATACATGTATGGCGAAATAGCCACTCCGTTTAAAATAACCGATTTCTTGTAAAAAACGTTGATATATGTAACCTTAAACGGTTCAAAAAATTTTATCTCTTACTCGAACTATAATGATATTTGTTTTAAAATACCAGTTTTTTGGTGTAAAACGCTAAAATAGCTTAAACTTCTTGAAAATTGGGAATTTGTATGATGATTGTTGTTTAAAAATGATAATTTATAAAAAAAAAAAAAAAAAAAAATTTAGAACTATTAAGTCTTCTTCGAAACTTTCTGGTTTTATATTGAAATTCTTTTCTAAAAATACTATAATTTCAATGTTTTATTAGGTAATTTGAAAGTTTTGATTTAACCACTCAAGAGGATTTAAAAACCACGAATGTTTGTCATTTCACATAAGGTGTTCTATTATTTTTTTATTAAAAGGGATTAATTTGTAAATTTAATTTTCAAAATTAAAAATTTAGAAATAAAACAACTTTCAGTAGTTAAAAGCCAATCAGGTGTTGAACAACAATGGCTGCGAGATTTTCGAGACATATCGTTACACAACTTTTTTCAGATATCGCATATAAATAATAAATTCAGTCTGTATAAATCGAAGCAGGATGAAATAAGATATTATTAAATTCTTTTACTGAAGGGGTCTCTTGAAAGGCGAAGGTATACTCAGTATACAACAATAAAGAAAGACCTGTAAAAGAAAACAAAAACATCAAGTACAAACATTACAATAAAACATATCAAATTTTGTTTTTTCGTTTCCTCGGAGGTACTGACTCTACGAAATTAAGCTCTACACCTGAAAACTCAACATTTGGGAACTACAGAATCATATTTGTTTAAAAAATTAAATATTTTAAACTTAAACTTAACACGGTTCAATCCTACACCAGAAAAGTGTATTTTAAATAATAATATAATATTTAAAACCTCTACTCATTTTGAGTTACCTTTTTACTATCAGAATGTTTACAATACAATTTAATGTATATTGCACTAAACAAGCGGTAAATAAAACCCTTATTAATTCTAATCAAATTGAAGATAGGTATTCAAATAAATTTGTATCGAATCATTCTATCCAAACTAAAATTGTAGTATTAAAAAATTGACTTGATAAATAAAACAAAAGGTGGTACAGATTTATTTTGATGAATGCGACTGTTCTCTCGTATATTGATCGAATATGTGAAACTGATCAATGTATTAATAAATGTAAACTAACATATAACGTATCAGGATTAATTTTTAGAATTGATCCTGTATAAAATTTGAAGTTCCAATATACAAGCTTTCTTCGAGGTTTTCTAATATTTTCATTGAATGTAAAAGAAGATGAATGAATCATTCATGATTGTTAAACGTTTCTAAAACTTTTTTAGTCTTAATTTTAGAGTACTAAAATCAAATATAGTATTGTATTGAACCACATATTTTTAACAATTAAAGGATACCTTCTTGGCCTTGTACTCTTTGGAAATATTGAAACAGCAAGAATATTTCTTGGAAGCGATAATCCTTTATGGCCAACACTTGCTGTGTGCTCCTTAATTGGACCAATTTACGCAGTTTATAAAGTTTTGTGCTGGTCTAGAAACAATTGGGCGACACATCCAATTGCTGAAAGTCTTGCAGTATATTGTAATAATAATACAAGGTGGATAAGTGTCGCTTCAGACATTAATATTGAATACAGAAGGTAATAAAACTTTCTGATACAATATTAAAACGACACCAATAGGGTCATCCACAACAATTTTGTTTGCCATGTACTTAAGCTTTTTATAAACGTTGTCTCCCAAAAAATTTAAATGTGAAATTAAAACTCAATTTTGTTTATTTAATAATTCATAATAATTTATTAAAAAGTGGCAAAATATCAACCGGAAATGCCGATTTTTTAAACGAAACATGTGGCGCCCTCATTGCTTGAAACACATGGTGTGACGTCATGCGCCGTCAAAGCTGAAGAAATTACATGGTCAGTTTGATAAAAACAATCGAAATAATTATTCATCAACGTTTTTTAGCTAAAAGGGTTTCTTTTTATGGAGTATCAGTATGCCTGGATACGTTAAAGCCAGTTCGGATGATTTTCAAAAAGTGATTACGCTTATATGCTAAAAGTAAATGCGCTGGGATGAATGACGTTAACCCCTTGAAAATTTTATTTTTATTTATTAAATTTATTAATTTAGAATGATAATTGCTTTAGGCGAATCGTAACATATTTGCAATATTGGCAATATTGAATTCAGGAAACCTAAGTTTGTACAATTTTTTTCGTACCTCACCTTTGGGTATAGATATAAATAACTTTTCTGTTTTTGGACAGAGGTGTTCTTATATTTAGACACAAAACACCAATGGAGGCGCTGATTTTTTGAATTTTTATGAAAAAAAACGTGAATCGCCACCCTTATTTACAAGCGTTTGACGGCATGCTACGTCACATCAAGATGGTGGAATGGGCGCGAAAGAAATAGGAATTTTAAATATGTACACATTTTTCTTTTTCAAATATAAATTCGAAAAAAGTTTTTTTTCTTACGCTATGCTGGTATTATTAGTGATTTCAGAGCATATAATTTAATATGCAAAAATAAAAAAATAAATTAGTGGATGACCCTATTACTGTTGATCTTTTATTAAACATTGTATAAACGAAGTTGGGAGTTGATAGCAAAAATTAATTTTTAATTTTCAGGATAGACAAAATAGTGATAGACACAAATAGTGTCACACGCATAGTAGCGACTGACAATTGGATCATTAAAATCTCACCTTACAAGTTGTATGTTGCGCATCAAAGTGATACTGCTTTGATTGTAAATAAAAGTGATACTCATGTCATGTCGCCGACAACTAGAGGCGAAGTGCAGTTTGTTAATATTGAGGTAAATATTTCAAATGTTACTTAAAAATATAATTAACAATTTTATTCCTTAAAGTAAGTTATTATTAAAATATACTAAAAATAAACAAAATATGTATATTAATAATAAAAACAATAATATTGGTGGTCCAGGCAGTTAGGCGCCTGGATTTCACTCTCTTAAAATGAACCAATGAAATCGCACTGGTTGAAACTCATTTTTATTACAGGGTTTTTACAGGTCAGGAAATTCCAGAATGTCAGGGAATTTAATCTGGTCGGGGAAAGTCTTGAATATCATGGAAACCTTGAGAGTCAAGGAATTTTTGATAAACTAAAGGTCATCCAGAAATTACGAAAGGCGTTTTTCTGAAATTTTCAATCAACCCTCCCACCATGTAAAATATCGTCAAATTTGCTCAGAAACCACCATACAAAATCTTAATAAAATTAAAAAAATATAATTTGATGCTTTTTTGGTTGAGAATTCATTCCGTGGTTAAAAATTTTATTAAACGGTTACAAATGCAAAAAAAAAAAAAGGATCATTCTTTTTCGTTGAAAATTCAACTATCTTGTTGAAAATTCATCTTTTTGAGTTGAAAATTGAACTAATTTGGTAAAAAATTCAACTATTTGGTTAAAATCTTTCTTAGTTGAAAATGTAAATCTTTCGTTAAAAATTCGTCTTATTCGATTAAAACAGAAATTATATATTTTTTGGCTAAAAATGTTACTGTGATTGAAAATTAATTTGTTTTGTTGAAAAACTTCATCTGCTTGGTTGAAAATTGAACTATTTTGTAAAAAATATATTTTTTTTGTTGTAAATTATTTTTGTAAACTGAACATGTAATTTCTGTTTTAAGATAAAAATTTATCTTTTTTAGTTGAACAACTGTTTGATTAAAAATTCAGGTATTTTGTTGAAAAAGTAATCTCATTAGATGAAAGTTTATATTTTTGGTTGATCATATAATTTCTTCTGTTGAAAAATAATTATTCTATTTTTTGTTGACAATTTATCTTTTTTAGTTGAATATTCAGGTATTTTGTTGAAAATTTGTTTTTTTTTGTTAGAAAATTTATCTTCTGGGTTGAAAATTCTACTAGTTGGTTAAAAATCTAATTTTGTTGTTGTTGAAGATTTATTATTTTAGTTAAAAATTCATTTATTTGATTGAAAATTTAACCACTTTGTTGAAAATTCATCTTTTTGGTTCGAAAATTAATCTGTTTTAGTGGATAATTCAACTAGTTTCTTGAAAATTTGTAGTTTTTGGATTAATTAACTGTTTTTGATTGAAAATTATAATATTTTTTGGTGGAAATATCAGCTATTACACTTTTCGTTGAGAATTAATTTTTTTAGTTGAAGATTCATCTCTTTAGTTGAAAATTCAACTATTTCATTGAAAACTCGTTTTTTTTGTAACAAATTAATTTTTTTAACTGAAAATTTAAATATTCCATTTTTTGTTCAAAGTATATATTTTTGATTAAAAAAAATCAAATATTTGGCTAAAAGTCATGTATTCGGTTGAAAATTCGTCCTTTTTTGATAGAAAATTAATCTTCTTGGTTGAAAATTTAATTATTTTGGTGACAATGCGATTTTTGAACAAAATAATTTTCTAACTGAGAGTTTATTTTTTTTAGTTGATCTCTCATGTATTTTGTTGAAAATGTGTCTGGCTTGGTTGAAAATAGATCTTTTTGGTTGAAAAATAAACTATGATGTTAAAAATTCATCTAGTTTGTTGAAAATACAATAGCTGTAAGTTTTAATATATGTGGATTTACTATTTATTTTAGTAAATATTTTTCTTACGTAAGATCTTCAATTGACCCCATGTCCCTCCACTCTTATAAGAAATAGTAAAAATTTAACAAAACCCCGCCTCTCTTCAAATCGTCTTAAGTAATTTATGGATGAGCTCTTATAAAATTCCGTATGACTGTTGTTACTAAAAGTCTTCAAAATAAATCTGGAAATACATATTTTGTTTGCATTAAAATTATTGATCTCCTAGTTGTAGGGTTGTTTTTATACCTGAAAGAAAAAATTTTAACGGTCAGAGAAAATCAAAAGTTGGTCAGGGAAAAATCAGGGAATTTCGAAATTGGGATTTTGTAGCAACCCTGACAATATATTAACAATAATTATAAATTGTAACGGAAAACTGGTTCCTTAAACAGGTGAAACCGACAAGAATTGGAGCTCAATCTTTTATCATTCGACTCAATGCTTTGGATTTCAAGGACTTACAAGACAAAGTTTCAAGGCCAATTACGGTTTTAGAAAATGTTACTTTCCACAGAACAGTTCTGGACAGGTTCATTGATACCTTCAAGGAAGAAGTTGCTAAGAATCCCTACTACGAGACCGCACAGGTAATCAAAAGTTGAAAAATAATCTTAGAAATTAAACGAGTTTTCTTCAACCTGTGGAAGTTTTATGAGACTATGATTCCCAAGAATCATTTCAATAAAAATCGTTTCCAACAAAATAAATTGTATTTCATCAAAATTTATAGGAATTAGACCAGTGCATCGGTTGTATGCAGACGACTTCAAACGTGAAATTAAACAGATCATGTGAAACCATCAGCGAAGGTGTTGGTCCAGATGCGTGTGTTGCCTGTTATTGTCGTCCAATGTGGTGCATTGAGTGTATGGCAAAGTGGTTAGTACATCTTGGTAAACAAATATTAAACCCAAAACTTTATTAAATACTCGTCGATACCTCCATGTTAAAAGAACCTCTCCCGGATTGTTAGTCTAAAACGACCATGCCTTCTAAACACTGAGCTTTTTGAGTCGGCTATCTGGTTTAATATATTAATTAGAATGATTTTTAATATATATATTTTCGAACTCTTTAAATTCTCTGAAGTTTTTTGAATTCCCTAAATTCCACCAATTCTCTGACTTCCATGAATTCCCTTAATTCCTTCTATCATTTTAAAGTCCTGGAATTCTAAGATTTCAGCGAATTCTTCTAAATTCCTTGAATTCTATAAAATAGTCGAAGTATTGGAAATCCTGGAATACCAGGACTTTCAAATAATGGAAGGAATTCAGAGAATTGATGGAAGTCAAAGAATTCAGAGCTTTCAAGGAATTCATAGAAATCAAGTAAAAAGTAAATTTCCCGTCAATAAAAAGGGATATCAAGAGATTTCTAAACATTTAAAAAGATTTCAAAAATTTTTTATTTTGAACAGGAAATTCAGTAGAAGAATTAATCATAGTTCTGAATATGATCAGGGATTTCTTTAACTACCTTTTTCCAAATCAGAATTCAAATTATTTTCCAAAATGCCCGTTTCATGTCAAAAATTCTCTGTTCCAAGTCAAATTCTAATTCTTTACTTCCTTAAAATCTTCTGAATTCCTTGAATTCTAAAAATTACTTGAATTATCTAAATTCCTTCTATTATTTTCAAGTCGTGGATTCCCACGTATTTTAAAAATTTCAGAAAATTCAAGGAATTCCTAGAATTTCATGAATTTTAGGAATTCCTTAAATTCTATGAATTTTTTCGATGTAGTCAAGGATTCCGTGAATCCTCCGAACTGTTTGAATTCTCGAAATTACTTGAGTTCTCTGAATTACAAGAATGCTCTGACTTCTATGAATTCTCTGAATTCCTCATATTATTTCAAAGTCTTGGAATTCCAGGATTTCGACGTATTCAAGGATTCTAGAGAATTAAAGCAATTCTGTAAAATATCTCAATTCCATGCATTCTCTGAATTCCTCACATAATTTTAAAGTCCTGCAATTTCAGGATTTCGACGTGTTCAAGGATTCCAGAAAATTTAAGGAATTCCGTGAAATCTTAAAATTCCTTGAATCGTCTTAATTCCTTAAGTTCTTCGAATTACTTGAGTTCTCTGAATTTTATGAATTTTCTTTATTGCATGAATAGGGAGTTTCTATAAAGAATCATAATTTGACTTGGAACCGAGAATTATTTACATGAAACGGGAATTTTTGAAAATAATTTTAATTCTGATTCAGAAAAAGGGAATTTAACAAAAATCTTTTTGAAATTCAGAATTATAATTCTTTTTCAAAATTCTGGTTTAAATGTGAATTGCACTTCTTTTGAACAAAAATGATCTGATGTTCCAAATCAGAATTATAATTTTATTTCCAAAATGTCCTGTTCCAGACATGAATCTTTGAAATCTTTTTAAATCATTAGGAATATATCGAAATCTTTTTAAATGTTTAGAAATCTCTTGAAATCTTGAAAAATCGTTTGCAATCATCCAAATCTTTTGAACCCTTCTGAATTGAATGTGAACAAACCAGGAGGAAACCGGAAATTCAAAATTACCCTTGTACTTGAATTCCCCTAATTACTTGAATTCGCTTAATTACTTGATTTCTCTGAATTTCTTGAATTCTCTAAATTCCTTTCATTATTATGAAGTCCTGGTATTCTAGGATTTCCGCGAATTCAAGGTTTTCAGACAATTCACGGAATTTAGAACAATTCAGGAATTCAAAATACTCAAGTAATTCAAGAAATTGAGGGAACTTATAAGAATGCAAGGAAGTGATAAACTTGTAAGACATACAATTTTTTACATAAAATATCCACGGTTTGCCTCGACTGACTTCAACTCAAAAGGTCTTGCATATGCCGTTTTCTTCTGAATATGCTTCTGGGATGCCCCACGATCATTTTGAGCCCAAAAAGAAAAAAATCGCTTGGGCCGTTTTTGAGAAAACTCTTTTTTTGATTGTTTTGAAGAGGTTGATTAACATATTTTAAAGAAAATAAGTTAAATATGGAATTTCATTGGCTCAAACCATTCAGTTTGGCATCCAAAAAAGGGCTGCAGGTGCTGAACATCTTACGAGAACTAAAACCCTTCAATATTTTTGAAAAAATGTGAAAAAAGTGAGAAAAAATCAGTTTTTTGAGAATTGCCTTATTCCAGTTCATCCTATGTCCCAAAGACCTCAACAAGAATTGAAGGGCTTTAAATTTTCTGCAAAATAAAAAAATGGAATGTTCTATCTCTAAAACTTTGGGAGTTATGGTCTTAAGAAGTCAATTTTAAGCGAATAATTTGAATGAAAAAATAATATATATATATATATATATATATATAATTAAAAAAAAAGTTAAAAAACCACCGCAGGGTACCACTAAGAGCAACTGCCATCTGGAAAATATGTCAATGGCCCCCAGTAGAACCGCGGTAAAATACACCTATGGCCACGTCTCACATCCGTGAGATGGGTGGTCACAGGGCACGACGAAATCACAACGACAGGCCGGCGAAACCCTCGTGTGTCTTGAGGACACGAAGCGACCCAAGGATGACAGCTTTCTGCATCCATCTCGCAAGAGCCTTGGCATATTTTTGGCACGCGGGTATGGCTTTAAGGTTACGAACCAGCGATAATTTCACACCTCCGAGAGCACCTATCACAAGAACAATTACTCGTACCGAATATTTTGGGTACAGTCGACGCAGCTCTCTTTTAAGGTCTTGATATCTCTCCTCTTTTTCTTTTTCCTTTGCAGTGATGTTGTATTCGGATGGAGCCGAGAATTCGATCACGAATATAGTTCGTTTCTCGAAGTCTTGGAGAACAATGTCAGGCCTCGAGTGCGCAACGGAGACTGCTGCCCGAAAATCGTAGTTCCAGAAAATCTGGCACTTCTCGTTTCGGACAATTGACTCTATATCCCTTGGAGCGTTCGGCAGGGCAGGGTCGCGACCAACACCGTAAGAGCGACAAAGGTGGTAATAAAGTACTCTTAGGGCCGCATTATGTCTATAGATATACGTTGTTCCTGCGTGGGTCGGACACCACGATAGTGTATGTTCTAGGTAGTCAGCGTGTGCATGACACGCTCTGCACCTATCACTGGGAACTTCTTGACATAAAATGCGGGCGCGGTATGCTAAGGTGGAGATTACACCGTCCTGGCATGCGAAAATAAAGCCCTCTGTACCTGAATTGAGCCCTGATGATTTGAGGAAAGCAAAAGTTTGCTCCTTCGACAAGGACTGTTTTTCTACATTTCTGTGAAAGTTTCCGTGCATTTGCTTGTCGAGTAGCTCTTGGTGAAATTTTCCAACCTCTGCTTTCTTTACTTCGGCTTTTAGACGTGAAGCATCTAGATGGAGTAATGCACTTTCCTCACTTCTGATGTTAAAATTCAGGCCAAGGGTCACAGCAGCTTGCTCCGCGGCTTTGTAAAGGAACGCCCCTTCGCCAATCATCTCGTGGTTTCTGACCATCTTTAGGAGAGGATCTCTGCCATTCGCAACGATGTAAGCTGTACTCAAAACAATTCGGTTATGAAGACACTGGAGATTCAGAAATCCGCGTCCGCCTTGCTGGCGTGAAATGTATAATCGCGGAACTGACGAATTGATATGCAAGCTTTTATGCATATGCATGATCTTACGCGTGGTGACATCAAGGGCCTTAAGCTCGTTCTTCGTCCATTGAACCACCCCAAACGAGTAGAGTAGAACCGGGACGGCAAGCATGTTAGTCGCAGATACCTTGTTCAACGCCGACAGATTGGAAGACCAAATCTGTCGAAGAAGATGCTTGTATCTGCTTCGGAGAGACTCCTTCACTGATGTTACGTCCTGAATGCGGCTTTGAGGCACGCCCAGGTATGTATAGGTCTCTCCAGTGTTAAGATGTCTAATAACACTTATATCCACAAGCTCAGGGTCCTTGGGAACGCCAGTAATCTTTCCTTTCTTCAAATGAATTTTGGCACACTTGTCCAAACCAAAGTCCATCCCAATCTCTCCTGTGTAGTTCTTGACGATATTTAAAGCAGTTTGAAGTTTGCTTTTACCAGCGGCATAGATCTTCAGGTCATCCATATAGAATACATGAGTGACCTTATGCTCACGCTGATTAGTGTCGCCACAGAGGTATCCAGGAGAATTTCGTAGTGCAAGAGATAGAGGCAAAAGTGTGATGCAAAAAAGCAAAGGGCTCATACTATCCCCTTGAAAGACGCCCCTCTGGAAGGTGACGTTGTTCGTCGTCAGACGATAATTCCTAGATGAGATGGTAAATCTAGTTTTCTAAAGAGGCATCAATCTCTCTATGCATCTCACTATGTGTGGATGTACCTTCAAGCTTTCCAACAGACAGATGATAAGTCTATGAGAGGTTGAATCAAAAGCTTTCCGGTAGTCAATCCAGGC
>CAKNXH010002083.1:133036-178675 GCA_932178445.1 Andricus quercusramuli | reverse complement strand
ATAATTAATTAAAGAAGACTTAATTTTGAGTAGATCTAAAAAAAAACCATTGCTCTAGCTCTAATAGAACCAAATTATGGCCTTTTGAATATGACCTTTTTTTATGAAATTTTGTTTAACATCAATTTTATAAATAAAATTGCTCTTTTTTAAAAAGAACTCATTTCCCCAGCGTTTTAGGTTAAAGTTGCCAGTCAGTTATTTAAGAAAGACTTAATTTTAAGTAGATTTAAAAGGAAAACAATGCTCTGGATGTAATAGAACCAAAATTATGGCCTTTTGAATATGGCCCTTTTTTATGAAATTTTGTTCAATACCAATTTTTAAAATAAAATTTATCGTTCTTTAAAAGAACTCATTTCCCGAGCAAACTCAGGAGTAAGTTGTGACCAGATAGGTTAAGGAGGACCTGATTCTTTTCAAATCTAAAAAAATAATGCTCCAGCTCTAATCGCATCGAAATTATGGCCTCCTAAAAATAACGCTTTTTATGGAATTTTGTTGAATTTTTAAAAAAAAATTCGTTTCTGGAGGATGAGACATGGAAAAATGTTTTTATCATATTGCATATCTTGTGCTTGAATTAAATAAAGACTTAATTAATTCTATTATGAACTGAAAACTTTTATTAACGATATTCTGAAAACATGATTGTAAGCTTAAAATGAGTGAACAGACTTCATCATTTTGAATGAGATATTTCATTTTACGAACTGATAAGGTTTCGATTTGGTATTTAATTTCTTAAAAAATGATAATTAACATAATTGCGTTATAAAAGGATCATATTCAGAAGGCCATAATTTCGATGCGATTAGAGCTAGAGCATTATTTTTTTTTAGATTTGCTCAAAATCAGGCCCTCCTTAACCTATCTGGTGGCAATGTTCTCCTGAATAGCTCGGAAAATGAGGTTATTTGGAAAACGATACATTTTAATTAAAAAATTGATATTGAACAAAATTTCATAAAAAATTGCCATATTTAGAACGCCATAATTTTGGTTCTATTACAGCCACATCATTGTTTTTTTAGATCTACTCAAAATTAAATCTTTTTTCAATAACTCCGTGTCAACATCGATCTAAAACGCTGAGAAAATGAGTTCTTTCAAAAAACAAGAAATTTTATTCATAAAATTGATGTTAAATAAAATTTCATAAAAAAGGGTCATATTCAAAGGCCCTAATTTTGGTTCTATCAGAGCTAGAGCAATGTTTTTTTTAAGATCTACTCAAAATTCAGTCTTCTTCAATTAATTATTCGGTCATTTTTACCAGATATGCATAGGGAATAAGTTATTTCCCCAAAACTATATATATATTTTTTTTTCATTCAAATTAATCGCTGCAAATCGACTTCTTAAGACCATAACTCCCAAGCTTTTGGAGATAGAATATTCAATTTTTTTTATTTTGCAGAAAATTTAAAGAATTTTAATTCTTGTCAAGGTTTTTGGGACATAGGATGAACTGGAATAAGGCAATTCTCAAAAAACTGATTTTTTCTCACTTTTTTCACCTTTTTTCAAAAATATTGAAGGGTTTCAGTTCTCGTAAGATGTTCAGCACATTTAGCCCTTTTTTGGATGCCAAACTGAATGGTTTGAGACAGTGAAATTCCACGTTTAACTTATTTTCTTTAAAATATGTTAATTAACCTCTTCAAAAAAATCAAAAAAAGAGTTTTCTCAAAAACGGCCCAAGCGATTTTTTTCTTTTTGGGCTCAAAATGATTGTGGGGCATCCCAGAAGTATATTCAGAAAAAAACCGGCATATGCAAGCCCTTTTGAGTTGAAGTCAGTCGAGGCACACCGTGTATCGTGTGCACAGTTTACTATTGAAACGCATAATAAGTCATGAAAGCAACAAGCAATATAGAAAACACTGTCTTACCTACTCCCTTTTTAGATAAATAGTAGAACACTCCACGTACCGCTATGGTCGAGGCAAATTTCCTTATTTTGATCATTACATAAAAACTAGAAATTTCCCCGGAAAAAAACTGTCTCATTCGAAAATCTTTGCACTGTTTAGATTATGTATAAAAAAGCTAGACAACGAGAGAGTTTCTTTTGACATGGAGACATGTTTCTCTATTTATGTTCCAGGTTTGCATCAAGACAAAATGAAAACGCTACGGAAACATGGTTATCTTCCAAATGCACTTGTCCAGTATGCAGAGCCAAATTCTGCCTTCTCGATGTCTGTTTGGTTAGAACTATAAGTCAATAAAAAAATTCTGTGTTGCATAAACTGAATGGACCAAAAACGTACTTTGAGTGTCACAAAAAGAATGGAAAATCCAATATAGGCAACTTTGTGAAAAATAAAGTCAGCTTCAAGTTATCTTGTCGCCTATACTTGCTCTAAGTTTACATCTTCTCACAAATTATAAATAAATTTGCAAGTGCAATGACGTGGATAGTTTATATTGAATATCGTTGTTTACTGTAAATAATGTGAAAAATCTAGAAATTATATTTATGTAACTACGTGTGTGAAAATATTTGTTGACAAGCATTTATTGTTAAGAGAATTGATCTTGAAATTTTAATAAATAATCGTAATTTTTGTACTGTCTAGCATTTGTTGTGTAATGGCTTTCACCAACCTCGGGATATTCTGTCATCGGGTGTCACTGAAAGAATTTAAATTCTATTGAAACAACATAATGATGTATACGCTTAGATTTATAAGACATGTTCTTTCTTACTTTATTTTCTGAATATTTTCGCTATTCTGCATATTGCCCTCAATCTCTCTACTGCGATCAATCGAAATAGGACTTTGTGGCGAAAAAGTGTCCTTTTGAAGTTCTTTTCGGCGTTTATTCCTTTGTCTGAAACGTCCCGAATTTGAAATTGAAACTCGACGTTTCTCGTCGTCCACTTCAGTCGTTATTTGCACTTGATTTTTGTTTCCAAATAATTCGGCAAAAAATTTTCTTGCAGCCATTTCAAGAAGTCCTAAAAATTATGATTTTATTCTCTTATCTCATCCATGTTTTAAAAATCTATCCTTTCTGGGATCCCGAAAAAAGAATTTGATTTAAAAAAAATAAAATCCATGATTAATCAGGCAAGGAGCATGATATTATTGATCAAATCTGACATACAGGACAACTGGAGATACAATACTTTGCTGCGGAATAAATAAATCAAAGGAGCGATTTTAAGCCTGTGTAATTTTCAATCAACTTGTCACACTGTTTATCATAATATAGACGCAACAAAATCTTACAACTGGCATTGAATGGAGTCGTACCTTTTCTTCGGGAATAGCTTTTGCGGTTTGTTTTCGATGAACTCAAAAATTGTCTGCTTGAAATCACAAATGGCAAAAAACTAATCACTGATAATACTCGGACGGTGTTACATGCGAATAATCAGTTGTTATCATTTTGCGTGTGCTTCATCGCTTAATGCACTTAGCTTTGATAAAAGGTGTAAAGTCTGTATTTTACGATTGGCTAATACTCAAAAGAGGGAAAGAGGAAAAAAAATACACGGAAAGAAGGAAACAGAAGATTGTTACAAAGCCGTTGGGTTATTCGTTTTAATGATTTGATACTGATCATAAAAATATAGTGCATTAAAAACGTCATTCGTCATTTGAAATTAAATTATATTTGCCTATTTATTACTGTTAATTCCAAAGAAATTTAGATACGATGGATACCAGGGTGGGTTGAAAAAACAACATTTTGGAAATCAGAAATGGAACTACGTAGAAAAGTAACGTATAAGGACCCTACAAAAGTATAAGAAATTCCGATTCGACCTATAAACGCTTTGGTTTTGCGCATTAACAAAAATTTTTTGAAAAACTTATTTTTGTAATTTTGCTATTTTCGTGTATGTCAATATTTTTACATTTCCGGATTTTTATCAATTAAGGAATTTTACAATTTTTAAAGACTTATATTTACAGCCCCTTCAGAGATTATTAATGTTAAGTAGACACCTGCTTTAAAAAAATAATTTTAAACCCTACAAAAATGTAGAAAGAATTTGTGTAGGTATGGAAAATTTCTACTGGTAAAAATACGATAGAAAAAATTTGATTAGTCTAGGAAATCAAAATTTCAAAAGTCAAAAACTCACTTTAAAAAAATTCTCAGCATTTACTGTGATCTACATTTAAATGGGCCCACCATCCATCCCCCAGGTACTTATGACCTGGTACTTCGCTACTAAACACGGTCGCGAAACGCGGCAAGTGATTAGTAGATTCGTTGATTTTAGTCGTTGTTTCGGAAATCTATATTCTGCTTGCGCATTCGTCATAATTCGCAACTACATAAACTGGAGAGCCCGTCTATAGGGATCCCACATTCACACTAGAGAGCCCTATAGGGATCCAACATTCATCCTGGAGAGCCCGTTCATAGGGTTCCAACATTCATCCTGGAGTGCCCGTTTATAGGGATCCAACGTTTATACTGGAGAGCCCGTTTATAGGGATCCACACATTCATCCCGGAGAGCCCTATAGGGATTCAACATTCATTCTGGAGAGCCCATTTATCCATCTTTCTTACAAACGCTAGTTCCAATGCCAACGACTGAGACCAACATCCAAACCCAGAGACCTCCTGATGTCATAGGAGAACTGCCGTAAGATGTTAAGTAGGCTGTTCAGTTTCGACTCTGAGCTTGCACACATCTTTACATCGTCCATGTACAGGAGGTGGGTGAGTTGAGACTCTCTCACCTCAATTTTGAACCCATAAGACGTGTTTTTGAGTGTCCAACTTAGTGTGTTCAATGCTAAACAAAACCATAGTGCGCTGAATGAATCACCCTGGAAGTTTCCTCGTTTAATGAGCAAGAACCAGGTATCCCCCATCATCCCACGACTAAAACACTTAATCCTTGTGCACCACGTGTGCATAGCATGATCAAAAAATTGGATAACGCGCGGACAGATCTTATATGTCTTAAGGACCTCAAGTAAATAATCGTGGGGTATGGAGGGAAACGCCTGTTGGTAGTCAATGCAGACCGTGTGCAAATTGCGTTGGTGACGTGCTTCGCATGCAACACAACCACACTGTCAATCGTGACTTGGTCCTTGCAACTACGGGAGCCTCGACAGCAACCTTTTTGTTCTTCGGAGAGGACGTTGTTCCTCTCACAATATTTATAGACGAAGTCAGAAATGATAGCCGTGAGACACTTATAGAGGGTCGAGAGGCAGGTGATTGGTCGATAATCACTAGGACAATCAGCATCTACCTTTTTGGGCATCATATGTACGTTACGCCCTCCGTCATAAAAGAGGGCAAGCGATCTGGGTTCTACAAGATGTTTTAAAGGGCCCCAGCAAGGGCGGGGTGCAGAACCTCCAGGTATTTATACCAGAAGCTGTGCACCCCATCCACACCCGGCGCTTTCTTGTTCTTAGCCCTCTTTAGGATACGAGTCACATCGGATGCTGAGAATGATAGACTATTCATCCCAGGCAACCGTGCAACTCTGTCCTTTTCTAGGCGAAGCCACTTCGTGTCTAGCTGACTATGAGTAACCCAGATGCTCGACCAGTATCTGATCATTTCCTCGGTCCCAGGTGGTTCACAATAATTTGGAGTGTTGTTTTCGCCATCTGCAAGTCCGCGATAGAAACGTTTTTCGTCTGCTACAAAAGTCCTATTGTCATTCCTTCTCATGAGCGCTCTCTTAAATCGTCGCAGTCGCGCTGACAGAACTATGAGCGTCTGCTTAAGAGAGTCAATCACTTCGTCCAGGTTCGTAGATGTTCGTGAACTGATGTTATGTGGGCGAAGGATCTCCTCACAAGGTCTCTGAAACCGATTGCCCTTTCGAAATTGGTACAACCGTCCCTGTTTTGCTTTTATTTTACTAATCTCGCCTTGAAGTCGAAACTTCCATGGAGGGACTGACATCTTTCTTGTCTGAACCTGCAGCAAGCTCATATCCCGCTGCAAGAACAGAGGCAGTATCTTCGTGTTTGAGCTGCCAACTAACAGGAGAAGGTCCTTGACTCTAAATTTCGGCAGACCTTTTCTCATTGATGGTTCTTGATCTGCGAACTCTAGGATGGCATCAGTGAAGCACACCATAAGACGAAGGCATTCCTCATTTAGCTCTTCAATGAGTTCAGCAGGATCAGGGTGAGGTTCCGGCGGCTGCAAACCTAACGACTGTCGACCATGAGACAGTCGAGCTTCTACATCCCCCAGATCCGGCCTCCGCTCGTCCATAGCGTCTCGTGTCACGGGTATATGAACCTCCTCTTCCACCGCATCTGTGGGGTGCATTACAGGTGCTGCTAGTTGTTGTTGCACCTGTTTTTCGATGTTACTTATTTCCACCTCGGATATTAGGTGGCGCCGCCTAATGGATCTTAACTGATCAGCAAGATGTTGTTCAGTCACTCTATGGGCTAGTTCGGGATGAATACCCAAAAAGAGATGATGTTGATCGCTCCTGATGGGTCCGCCCCGTACTGTTGCCTGAAAGGGACATCCGATCACGTCTTCATTGATTTCCGGCGTCCACCTAATCCTCTTTTTGGCCTGCGCACCCTGGAGTTGCTGGCGGAATGCATTCTCAACCTCTGATCTTATCCGGTTGATGGTTCTTCTAGGGAGGAGGTTCTCATCTATAATCTGACGCCTTCGCTGCTCAAGGTCGTCTTGTGTTACTGTTCTCATTTCCGGGAAATTCGCTACTAAATTTTGGCGAAAGAACATCCCGCGAAAGTGGTCGGCTGTGGGATCCCAGCCGAAACATCCTCCGCAGGCTCAACTGATGTCCTGCTGCTTACCGCTTTTTGCCAATGTTCTGGCTGGACAGTAGCCCTTTAGGGTATAGCGGTGAGATCTAACTGTCCTTGACGTAGCTCAGGACCACCGGCTTGCATGCTGCCACACCCAGCGGTAGCACCAGGGGCCTCCGAAGATCCTCGGGAAGCGACCACCGTCTATATAGATTTAAGAACTTCTCCATGATAAATGGGTTTTTGGTGTTCCTCTTAGTCCCTTTCCTCTTCATTATCTGCCTGTCTGGCATGGGAAACCCTATCAGTAACAATGCTACAGCCAGCATAGCCGTCAAATTCATGAGAGGAAAGCTATCATTAAGCCATTTCCCTTTCGATGTAGGTGTGACTTGCTCGGTAGAAAAATGGTATTGTGTAGGTGGGTAAATAGGTATAAGGTGTTATTTATTTAAATGACACGTTCATTCCGAAACACTACTCCGAAACAGGTTGCTGATCAATCTTTCTAGCGATCACCCCAAGTGAAGAGTCACTCTGTTTACAAACTATTTGTCGCCACACTTTTCTGTCCTGGCATACTACTCTAGCTTCCTTTACAACCATGCATTTTTTCATGCAAGCTCTCGTGTTTCTATGGCTTCTTATGTCTCTTCAGATTAGTGTATCATTCACAGATTCTAACCATTCTTTCGGAGGTCTACCTCTGGGCATTCTGCCATTTACTTTACCTTTATACACTTGTTTAGTCAGACGTTCAACTTTCAGTCTTTCAAGATGTCCGAACCATCTCAACCACTGATATATATAATACACTGGATGCAGGATTCAATGGAAAACGCGTGTGCCTACTTGAAGGCTTGGAAGCCGCTATTTAATAGGGCTGTTTTGGTTCGGGACCATTCGGGACAGATCGGGATATGCGGGAGATTCCAATTTAATATGGAAGAGAACTCAAAAATATTAATAAAAATCATGTAAAATTTAGTTTATTGTCAATGAGTGAATGGACTAAAACTGAAAACTAAACAAAACTTAATAAAAAGTAATTACATAAATAAAAATAATGGAACAGTACAAAAAAAAAGTCGATGGTATTTTAAATTGGTAGAATACACATTTTGTAAACACGTGGTTTAGAATATTTATTTCATTTCTCTTGAAAGTTACAATGAAACTTTGAAGTTTTTACAAGTTATCAATATTATAATAATTGTAATATCCTAAAAATCGGTATACGTTAGAATTGTCGAACACTTATTGGAACCTTTAAAAGCTACCAATTTGTACAAAATAATTTTTCTGCGGATAAAAGAAGTGGTGTGAAATTGTAAATATATGACTAATGGATATTATAATTACAAAATGAATGTAAATCATAATATAAATAACAATAATTAAAAATAGCAAAAGAAATAAAACTCTTGTGGCATGTGCGTAAGTTAAATAATTAGTAATATTAATATTATGCCAATAATATTATGCAATTCACGAATACGAACTTTAAATTAATGTTCAATAAAAGTGAACATTGAAAAAGCAAAAGGATTTTGTGCAGCTGGAAAAAAAGAGCAATGGAAATGGAAATGGAAAAAGAGAAAGGAAACCTACAAAGACAATGTCAGTGCTAAATTTGAAATAAATTTTAATGACTTTGAAGATTCACAGTGAAGTTTTCAATTCTGAATTTTCCAAATTGAAGAAATTTTGAATTTGAAGCACCAACATTAGAAAATTTAAAACTATAAATAAAGATACTTAAATTTTCATGATTTTGGTAATCAAAAGTCAACTTTTCTATTTTAAATCTTCAGAATTAAGAAATTTTGAACTTAAATCATAAAAGTTACAGACATTTTTAACTGAAATTTTTCAAAATTAAAAACACTTCAATTTCGCAGATTTACAACTGCGCAAAAAATTTAGTTTACTGCGCAAAAATTTTTGTTTTAAATTTCGTAATTTTTTATTATTGGTCACCAATAAAAGCTGTAAACATAACAAATTCGTTAGAATTTTTGAACCAATAGGAAATATTTTGAATTTGAAGTCGTTAAATTTTACTAATTAATATTTTTTTTCACTTTTATTCAATGTCAACCCACAAGTTTTTACCCCCTCAGCTACAACGATTTCATTTGTTTTAGCATTTTCACTCCGCCCTATTCTTCAATTTTCACGATTTACAATTTAAAATTCTTCAATTTTAAAGATTGCGATTAAAAACTCTGTAATTAAATTTCCAATCAATAGATGAATTTCCATTCAAACAATGACGATTTTTCAGAAAAATAGATGAACTTTTAAACAGGAAGATGTATTCTCTACCAAAAAGAACGAATTTCTAAACAGATAATCAAAAGTTAAACTAAAAACGAGCAATTTTCAATCCAAAATAGTAATTTCCAGCAAAAATGATGAATCTTCAACTGGAATAGTTGAATTTAAAAAAAAAATGCAAAACAAGATTTCTCAATTAAAAAAATGAGTTTTCATTTAAAAAAATGAATTTTCCATCATAAAAATGTATTGCACATTTATTAAATTTTTGATTACTAATTTAAAATTTGGCTTACTTGCGAAATGATTTTTCCGATGCACGTACCTTGACGTTATCGCAGCAGACACTATATTTGATTCATTAAAAGGAGAGCTAGAAATATAAAATAATTATATGGAAAGATTACAGTGTAAACAAAACAAAAATATAACCTCAAACCTTATAATCTTGTAGGTCTTGTACTTATTTGTGAAAATACCTGGTAAGAAGAGAAGAATTCAAAAAAATTAATACTTTCATATTTAAACGGAAGAGTGAGCATTATTTAATTTTTTTGAATGTGCTAATTTTCCATCGGGAGAAGTGCCCAACGAAAGAATAGGTTTATCTCCGAAACCAATTTTTTTCTATTCCCTCAACGAACGCCACTTGTGTTGTGTTCCATACAGGCGAACATATTTTCCATTTTTTTAATTTCTCACAGACACACCTCTCATGTTTATTTTTAATTCCATACTTACATGCTGTATTTTAGATGAATTTCATTCTTTCTAATCCGTCCACAAAATGCGTGCACTTACATGATTTATATTCCTCCGTGTGCAACATAAGTTTGAAAATTTCAATTTTTTTTGTCATGGTTATTTTTAATTTCATACTTACATGTTTTATTTTCGATTATTTTAATTCCTTCTAATTGCAAGTTGGCTACTAAACATCTCCTCTCCTTCTCTAAACCCTAACAACGGTTTCACATGTTTAGCAGTCAAGTTGCAAAAATTTAACCTAAACCAAAAATCCAAATTCTAATCAAAAAAAGGTAGGCAGGAAATTTCAAAAATGTTATTTCGACTATGCTGGATAGCTCGTTTTTTGGCTCCGTATACTTTTTTGTGGTTGTGTAATCCATGCAATGTACATTAAAAAATAATTTTAATATAATTTAAATGCGTTCCAAGACAGATTTCATATGAAATCGGTCAAAATATGTTTCTGTTAAACAGATTAATAAAAAAAATGTTCACATAATTCACACAAATTCTTTTTTTTCACCTGTAATTTATAAATGTAATACAATATTTATTCATTTAAAAAAAGAATTTATTTTTTTCACAGTTTCGCCTTAAAAGTGACATTATTGTATTTCTTTCTATTCTTTCTTTTACATTTCTCCACTTTTTAATTCCTCCCAATACGCTTCCATTAAATTTTTCTAAGTCGATTAAAAGGAATAGGTTTTGCTTTTTTTGTCTACTCGATGGTGGAGCTTTCGATGGAGGAAAATTCACGTATCAATGAGGATTCAGATTCTGAATTTTTTTGAATTCTTTCCTTCTTACCGGGTAGAGCGAGAAGGTATAAAAATTATATGTACTTGTAAGAGAGAGACAGAGAGATATGGAATCCGTTCGTTGGTGAGGTCGGTCGTTTTTTTCAATTCATTCTCGTACCAAAAGAAAAAACACTTAAAAAATAACCCCTAATTGAAAAAAAGTAAAATTTATTTTTAACCTAGTTTCAGGGCCTCAAAATTTGACTGTTTCACAATTGCGCATTCAGAATCATAATTATTAAAAATATATAATGATTAAAAAAGTGATTTCTGTTGAAGAAAAAATGATTGCCATTTTCCCCATTCAAAATTGAAGACTTTTAAATATTTTGAACCTTTAAAGTTTGATTATTCTAAAAACGTTAACAATTATATCCTTTTTAATTGAAAACTTTCAAAATTATTGAATTAAAACTTGAAGCCTCAGGAATTAAACAACTTCAAACTTAGCTGAAAAATTGAAGGATTCTTAAATATTTTGAAAATAAATGATAAGGCATTTTCATGAAAGGGGAACAACTTTATGTTGAAGGCAGTGGTTCTATAAGATGTCAAACTGACGTATACTAGTAAACTGTCACATTGACATGATAAAAAAGTCACGAGACTTTTTCTTTCTTGCTTTAGCTTCTTTTTTCAGAAAATTCTCAATTTAATTAAAAATTACAGATACAGACTATATTTCACTCTCATTTTTCATATTTTGCTACATCTCCCCGAACTCCCTTGGCCGCGATGAATTATGAACTAACCATCATAGCTGCGAAACTCCTTCACTATAATTATCTTATATCCCTCTATTTCCTGCAATTCCTACGCAAGATGCATAGCCTAATGAAAAGAATTTAATTTCTTGCATCAAAAATATTACGATGAATCAAAACTTTATCGCTTTTAATTATAATTAAAAGCGATAAAGTTTTGATTGAAACTATACCAGATTCAAGCTAATACATTAAAATATTCATTCTTTGTCAAATTATTTGTCACTTATTTATTGGTAGCATACTAAAACATATTTTGTCATAGTGAATATACTAAACTCTCTTTGCCCTATCCACAATCAGTTTATGAATATATTTTTGGATCCATGATACATTTTACGACTAGATTGCACAATGAAAGTAAGAAAAATATCATGAGAACGAGCGACTGGCTCTTATTGATCTATTATTCAGCAACTTATGCAACAAACGATCAGGTGTTCCTTCATCGCATTGATACACTGTTGCATTGCATTCAATTTCATTTTCTTCACCTCACATTTTGCCGGGGGGTATCAATGAGTCCAGGTGTTTCAAAGCTATTATTACGAGACTATTAAATAAAATATTCCAAGAAAGTCTCTTCCTTCTCCAACTATCATATGCACACGAGTTCATAACATTCATAATACTCGATCTTTTTCAGTCTTTTCGATAATTCAACCGTTTCTTATCTATCTGCAATCATAATCAAAAATTTGCAATCAAAATTGTTTTCCCTTACTACATATTGGAATGGAAAAAATTTCCACCGCCAGTCAATGCAAGTAAGAACGAAATATTCATTTTTTGTATCCTCTGTGGACTACGTTTTCATTTTCAGTATATTTTATTAGTTCCATTACAAATGTTCGTTTTTTATCAGGACCGTGGACTCGAAAAGACTAAATAAAACCCTTTATATACGAAATATAAATAAACTAACAAAGAATTTAATTATTAGTCTAAGTAACTCATATACCCGAGGTTCTTCAAGTAGTAATGTTTTACGTGCTGCCTATACTTTTACTGAATTTTTCTATAAGACAGTTTCCAGCTCGTCCAGGGCTAGTATGGTGGAGAATTCCGTAATACTAGCAATCGGTATACAAACGTTATTACAATGACCTCGAAATCACTTGAAATCAGTTATAATTAGTTGCAATCGCACGTAATCAGTTGCAATTTCCCGAAATCACTCTGCTGTTACTCTGCCATCACTTGCAATCACTCTGAAAATTTTTACTTTGAAAAAAAAAATGATCGAGTAAGTTTGTACCCTATATAATACGCGTGTAAATTATAAATTATCAGAAATCAAATCAGGGAATTCCATTCTTTCAAAAGTAGTTGGATTTTCAAGTTGATATTTTCTGTTAATTAAATTAGTTATAAGATACAAAATATGAATGTAAGTATTTATGACTACAATTAACTTTAATATTAATTAATTGATTAATTGAATATAATTTCATGTGGTTTGGAACTAATTTCACTTTTTCAATTAATTAAAGGCTACCCCGGTAAGAAGAAAAGAATTTAAAAAAATTCAGAATCTGAATTCTCATTAATACGTGAATTGTCCTCCATCGAAAGTTCCACCATCGAGTAGACGAAAAAAGCAAAACCTATTCCTTTTAATCGACTTAGAAAAATTTAATGGAAGCGTATTGGGAGGAATTAAAAAGTGGAAAAATGTAAAAGAAAGAATAGAAAGGAATAAAATAATGTCACTTTTAAGGCGCAACTGTGAATTGAAATAAATAAATTTTTCAAATGAATAAATATTGTATTACATTTATAAATTACAGGTGAAAAAAAAGAATTTTGGTAAATTATGTGAACATTTTTTTATTAATCTGTTTAACAGAAACATATTTTGACCGATTTCAATGAAATCTGTCTTGGAACACATTTAAATTATATTAAAATTATTTTTTGATGTACGTGCATGGATTACACAACCACAAAAAAAAGTATATGGAGCCAAAAAACGATCTATCCAGCATAGTCGAAATCAAATTTTGGAAATTTCCTACCTACCTTTTTTTTTGTTTGAATTTGGATTTTTGGTTCAGGTTAAATTTTTGCAACTTGACTGCTGAACATCTGAAACCGTCGTTAGGGTTTAGGGAAGAAGAGGATATGTTTAGCAGCCGACTTGCAATTAGAAGGAATTAAAATAATCGAAAATAAAGCATGTAAGTATGAAATTAAAAATAACCATGACAAAAAAAATTGAAATTTCGAAACTTATGTTGCACACGGAGGAATAGAAATCATGTAAGTGCACGCATTTTGTGGACGGATTAGAAGGAATTAAATTAATCCAAAATACAGCCTGTAAGTATGAAATTAAAAATAACCATGAGAGGTGTGTCTACTGCTCGCATTAAGAGGAATTAAAAAAATGGAAAATATGTTCGCCTGTATGGAACACAACACAAGTGGCGTTCGTTAAGGAAATATAAAAGAATTGGTTTCGGAGATAAACCTATTTTTTCGTTGGGCACTTCTCCCAATGGAAAATTAGCACATTCAAAAAAATTAAATAATGCTCACTCTTTCGTTTAAATATGAAAGTATTAATTTTTTTCAATTCTTCTCTTCTTACCGGGCCACGTTAATTTCAAAAGCTCAGAGGCAGGGGCTAATGTTGATCGATTTTAAAGAAAGGACATATCTTTTTCCGAAAAACGAACAAATTGGGCTGAATTGACTACCAAAAATCGAATTTTTGTACCACCCTTCTGTACACTCTCTACTGAAATCTTTGTGCAATCTTTAGGTAATCTTGCAATCTGGTGTACACCAAAAATTGAAGAAATTAGCCCTTTGGCTTTTATACTCTTTATTTACCAAAATTAATTTTCAAAGCTTCGGCACCAGATTATATCGAAAATGGTGAACTTACTAGACTATTTTCCTTGATTTATAAAAATAGTCTTTTAAAAATACAGAACATTAACTCTTCAATGTAAGAGAATTCCAGAAGTTTAAATGGCACGTTTTTTATAATTTTCATGCAATCTTATAACTGAAGCTGTATTACTTGAATTGCTATTATAGATTCTAACGTACAATTCAGAATTAGAACAATACATTCCAATAACCGGAAGCAAATTGCGCAACAGAATGCAGCTATCTCATTTAAATTATTTACCAGCTTATGGAGTAAGGGTAAAATACAGAACATTGCTAACGTGTAATTTCCTCTTGAAACCGTGAAACTCGAACCTCTATATAGTATCATAAATATCTTGAAAATTAATAAACGTTTACGCCTATCATTACGCCCTATTATACCCATCCTCTATAATTTTCAATGAGAATGATTTTACAATATCATTCACACAAACTGTATGAAGTGCATTTTTCAATTATTTCTCAATTTTGAATTGAAAAACTTTGAAACTCTCTTTCTTAAAGCAAGAAATGTCACCAAAAAAAGAAAAACATCATCTTAAGAAAATGCTACTTTCGCCTGAGAACCTTTATCTTTATCTTTAATAAAAATAAGTACATGCTTGACAGTTTGTTGGCCACCAGATTTTAATGCTAGTAAACTTAAAATATTTGTCCTCGACATCTTGTGTTTACTTTCTTTTGTGTCATCAATTCTCCTACTTATTCCCTTATTATGCTCAATTTATCAAGACTGGAATGATCCTCTCATTATGTCAAAGCCCCTTTGTCTCACATGTGCTGTTTCTGAAATTGGTATGAAAATCACAGTTTGCAGAATTCGTCGAAATCATTTTCAGGTTGTATGATTTTGAGTTCATACATATTATTTTTAAGAACTTATATTTCACATTTTCGGAATGAAATTTGGAACTAAAAAAGTTGAATAAATTAATAGAATAAAAATATAATGAACAATGGAAGAATTAGTTTTTATTTATAACAAAATTTCTCGTCACTATCTCAAAAGTAATAAAAGCATTATGTGTTAGGGTTTACTTTTTGAATTGATAACTTTTCTCAAAGAAGCTAATATCCGACAAAGGAAAATGATGAATTTCTATTTGAACAAGTATATTATATTCTATCTGCTACTATTTACTAGTTGTCATTTAACAGCATTGGCTTTTGTCTGTGGGACATTTTTATTATCAACGGATCTTCCTACGGAAGCCAAGTATCCTTTTTCAATAAATTCAAGTTTAGCGAAAGGAATTATATATTTCCATCAAACTACTGTGGCCTTTCAAGTTTCATCTGCGATTCTACCTCCAAGAATCTTCAGTCTTTTTTCACGCCTCCCCTACGTTTTTCACAGTTAGTTAAACGCCCTGAAATTAGCAACTTTCTGTGCTTGCATACAAACATAACACATTTCCTTTTTTGCAGTGATGTAATAAAAAACATTTTCACCGCAGGCTGATTCTATTAACAAAATTGTAGATTTAGTTTCTGCACAGATATTCGTCTTTAAAGTGAAGTATGAAGTTTCAAACGGTCAAAGGAAATGTACCCAGACTTTATGTCGGTTGTATTTATAAAAGTTTGTCATGAGGACAAGGGCGAGATTTCACCAGAAGCGGGTGCCATTCTACAAAGTTGCACTCACTCCCTGCGAATTTGCGGTATCGTTTCAGCTGTATCCACGTCTCACGGCCGTGAGTTAGGTGGTTACAGTCTGCTATGGACTTAATACAACGCTCCGGTAAAAGTCTCGTGTACCCTGAGGACACCGAGCGACCCAAGGACGGCCGCCTTTTGCATTTTTCCCGCAAGGTCTCAGCACTTTAGGACGACTAACTTAACAGAATATTCCGGGTTTAATCCTCGAAACTCCCTTATAAGGTCTTTATACCTCTTTTTCTTGTCATTTCCCTTGGCTGTGATGCTCTTGTCGGCTGGTGCCGGAAATTCGATAACGAACATGGTTTCTTTCTTGAAGTCAAGGATAACTATGTCAGGCCTCGAGTGCGCGACAGAAACAATTACATAAAGCACTTTTAGTGCCGCATTGTGCGTTTGGATGTACGTCGTTCCCGCATGAGTTGGAAAACTAGATAGTATTTGTCCTAGGTGCTTGGGGTGTGCAACGGTATGTTGAAGTTGAAATGAAACCATCTTGACACGCGAAAATTAAACCCTCCGTGCCCTACTTCAATCCGGATGATTTGAGGAAATCGAACGTTAGCTCATACGACACCGACTGATCCTTAACATTTCTGTGGAAGATGCCATGCATCCTTTTTTCGAGGAGCTGCTCGCGAAAGTTTATCTCCTGTGCTTTCTCAATCCTCGCCTTCAGGAGTGAATACTCGAGATAGATAATGTTAAATTCATTTTGTTGATCCCTGATATTGATGTCAAGGCTGAGTGTTTCAACAGCCTCCTGTGCTGCTTTGTACAGGAAGGCTCCTTTGCCTATATGTGCTATGCCCACAATAATTCCAGCAGGTACAACGGATTCCAACACGAACTCTATCTGTAAGTGATCTGAGAGAGTGGGTTCATTTGAAACTCTCCACTTCTTGATATTAACCCTACTACTACTGGTGCAGAGAGTGATGTCAATGACTTCCTCCCTGACAGAATTACGGAACGTCGGGGTGTTCCCCGTGTTAAGAATATTCAAATCAGTGGTGACTACATATTCCAGTAGGTCATTACCTCTTGAGTTGATGTCCGTGCTGCCCCACAAAGTATGGTGGGAATTAGCATCGCATCCCAGCAGAAGAGGAATACCCCTTACGTTGCAATATTCCACCAGTGTGCGTACACCCACTGGTGGGTTGGTATCGCTGTCATAAGAGAAATAAGCTGATCCAAAAACTATCCTCTCTATTCCTTTGATATCTGTGGCTATCACCATGAGGTCTCTCGAACATATTAGGTGTACAAATAAGTTTCCGCCGTTTGACAAAAAATGGTGCCACCTGTAGTTTTTTTTAAATTGACAGATGTAAAACGTTACTGTCGTTAGGTTGGACATTTGTTAGCAGCATAGCGTTGAAACACTAGTAAATTTTTATCAGTGTAATATATTCTTTTGTGTGCGAAAATGTCGAGTTTTGAGCCGAATAAGCGTCATTTGCGGGAACTTTGGATTTACTTCTTCAATTTGCAGAAATCTGCAGCTGAGGCGCACCAATTGCTTCTAGAAACGTATGGTGAGGCTGCTTTAAGTGAGAGAAGTTGTCGTGAGTGGTTTCAGAAGTTTAAGAACGGTGAATTTGACATCGAAGACAAGGAACGTTGCGGAAGGCCGAAAGTGTACGAAGACGCGCAATTGGAAGAATTATTGGATCAAGATTTGATCCAAACGCAAAAAGAACTTGCACATACATGAGAAGTGGCTCAGCAAGCAATTTCACATCGTTTAAGATCATTTGAATGATTCAAAAGCAAGGAAATTGGGTTCCGTATGAACTGACGCTGAGAAACGTTGAACGCCGATTTTCTACATGTGAAATGCTGCTTGTCAGGCATTTTCAGAGCCAGTCAAAACCTATCTGGAAACACTGAAGTGGGTAGTCTTACCGCACCCGCCGTATTCACCAGACATTGCTCCTTCTGATTTCCACTTATTTCGATCGGTGCGCCTCAGCTGCAGATTTCTGCAAATTGAAGAAGTAAATCAAAAGTTCCCGCAAATGACGCTTATTCGGCTCAAAACTCGACATTTTCGCACACAAAAGAATATATATTACACTGATAAAAATTTACTAATGTTTCAACGCTATGTTGCTAACAAATGTCCAACCTAACGACAGTGACGTTATACATCTGTCAATTTAAAAAAAAACTACAGGTGGCACCATTTTTTGTCAAACAGCGGAAACTTATTTGTACACCTAATAGTTCAACCAGCGAGAAAGCGTTAACTCCCTTCGCCAGTACGCAGGCCCTTGGTTTGGCCACCTCGGGGTCCCTATAACAAGAAAGACCAGCCCTCCCCCCTAATCCCCTTATGGTATCTCGAACTAATCATGGTTCTTGGATTAGCGAGATACCTGAGTGCATCGCAGCCATGCCCCTCTGCAAAACTGCAGAGGCGCTTTCGCTGTGATGCAAGTTAATCTCGGTTATGGTTAGACCAGGAGCGGCCATTTAGGTCTGCTTGCGACCTTCCTGCATCTCAAAAGGCTCCTCTTGTCCCTGGCCGGCAACTTTAAAGTTGACTTACCGAAGTGATAGAATGGCCTGTTGTTAAGGGCCTCAAGAGCCCTCGTTTGGGACTCAGGAAACTGCACGATTAGGAGATGCCTAGTGCCTCCTAGTGTGTCCTCTTCCTGAAGCCTATCGTGCCTGACGATACGCCAGGAAGCTGTGTTGAGTGAGGTGTTGGATTTCTCCAACCGACGAAGCACCTCAGATGAGTCTTCCAGCTTACCCGGAAACCACGCCGTAGCCCTCACCATCGTCTGGAGCAACTCAACCACACCCACCTCAGGAGATGCACCTTCCTACGACTCCGTCTCGAACACTGCTTTGAGTAGCCAATCTTTAGCCGCTAGGTTGGCTGCCGTAAATACGAAGACCCCTCCCCTGCAGAAGGAGGTCACGAATCTTGGCAATTGATCTGGGGACACTCTTTCGAGCGACCTCCAGGTGGCCTCCCTAAAGATCTCGTATTGCTCCATAGTGAGCAAGGAGTTCGAGTAGTTGGTATCGGTCACCACCATCGTCAGATGGCTGGTCGTCTGAGCGGTCATCAGTCCAGCTCCCGATGACTCTGTTCGTTGGGTGCTGGGCCGCCTTATGCCTCTTCAAAGGCTTAGCCACCTCCGGTAGGGTGCCCTCTGAGCCCCTACCTCTCTTCTGGGCCTCAGTGCTGAATGTCGGCCCTGTAGCTGCCGACGTTCCAATCTCCTTAGCTGCTCTGATAGCCTGATGCGCTTGCCTCCTCAGTCTCCTTTTCTGGGAACCGTTGATGCGTCTTCTCTTATTGGGGGACTTATTGACCTCTCCCAATACCATAGCCTCGTTTACGGGGGCAACTTGGCTTGCCGGAGAGACAGATGGGCAGGAAAAGGTTATGTTAGACCCGGTAAGGCCCAACTCATCTCTTCCCTCCGCCACCTCCTCCGTCCTCCTTTTCCATTTTATGTGTTTTGCTTGTTCATTTTGATCCCACGAGAAGCTAGGGAAATAAAGGTCCATCTCTGCAGAGCCCCGCATGCAGGGGTAAGACTGCTTACTCGGGGAGGTCGTCCGGGGTCCCCGAGAGGTTGTTAGGACACCTTTGTAACCCTTAGGTGCCAAAGTGCTATGAGCACAATCGCTCCACACCCACGGCTTAGAGAGGTGGTCACATTGAGCGAAACACTCAATGTTCAAATATCCGCTTGCAGACCACCATAAACGGAGAACTGTTTCTTGGTCGCTATGCGGGCCACAGGTTATTTCTGTCTCGATTATAAAACTGTAAATTGGCCCGACAGAGGCCTCCACCCAGGGATACAGAAAGCCCGTGTTAGCTAGACTCTTTCACCCTTCCACCATACCGTAATCACACATGCCAGCAGGGACAGACTGGGAGATTAATGCGGCCCTGGCATTTTGTACCTAGGCGGCCCTTTTCCGAAGTGGCTTCTAAAAAAAACCAAAAAAAAAGAAGGTCATCGAGGTAGGAGCCGATGGCAAGCGTGTGCATGGAAAATTTTCAATTGTTTCCGCATAGTTGGGGGCCCCTAATCGGTGAGGGCCCTGGGGCTATGGTCCTAGTGGCCCCTGTAGTCAATGCGGCCCTGGGTATGCCCTAGGCGGCCCTCGAGACTCGCGGCCCACCGGGAAATCTCCCAAATTCCAGATGGCCAGTCCGTGCCTGCATGCCAAGAGAGACCGTTTATAGAGATCCTTTTCCTCTCACCCAGGAGAGCCCGTTTATAGGGATCGCTTCATTCATATCCACACGCATGCAGGCCGAGGTCCTTTTGACCCCCATGTCTGACATGATTAAGCCTCCCCACCAACTGCAAGGTGTCACAGCCCCTAGGGGAGGATGTGTCTCTTGAACGTAACTAAAATTTTTGTTCGAGAATTTCAACATTTTTTCCCCTCATAATTTTTTGTCCGATTTTTTTCGCCTGGAAAATTGCCCACATAGACTACGCAACATATATTTTTTCATTGAATTCAGCCTAGCTGTTTTTTAATAGAACCACTTTTTTTATTTTTCTTTCCGTCTCCATAGCTTCTACGAAAATGCGACTTGAAGGTCAAGTCTTGGAGAGATTTCATGTCTCATGGGTGTCTAGCTATGCCATCAAATGTTTGCCTGATACGCGCAGGGGAAACTGTTACATGCTTACCCCCGATGGCCTTTTTCCGATTTTCAAAGAGAGTTGCCCGGTATTTCGGGTAGGATGATCGGTGGCAACCCTGATGAATCAGTTAGGGGGAGACTCAAGCTTCATTTTGGTGTTGGTTTCATCCTTATTCTCGATGGGCTGGAAACCAACTCAAAATACGGACTTACAAAAGGAGCTGCCAAGGGTTTCGGACAAGTTGGTCGGTGGCAACCCTAGTGATTTTGATAAAGCTCATTCAGTACTACATGTTGAGCTTTTGTGCATCCTTAGACTCGATGGGCAGGATTTTAGCGGTCAACGCTTGGACTATTAGAAGAGTCTGTCAAAGCGTGTATACTATCCCGTCTGTACCATATAACATTTCACCGTTGCTATTTCTTATTCTGTCTAACTGTGTACTTCTACTTCCTTTCACATTGATCAACGCCAATTCCTAAAGCAGTTTCTTGCTTTCTTCAAAATCGATTTGAATTTTCTTGTCTTCTCCTGTTTTGATTTTATTTTTACTTTCTTTGACTAGTGGTTTTACTTTCCACTTTTTTTATCTGTAATTGTTTTCAAGTCAATTACTCTTCTTATCGTTAAGGCCTGTGATGTTAAACTTTCTTATATACGCTTGCTTCTTTTCGTGAACGGCTGCGCCAATTTTATCACTCCACCACACATCACCAGAAATTCTTCCTACAACCGCAGTACCATACACTTCGGTCACACTTCTAACAATGATATCCCGGAACACAATTCATGTACCCTCTATATCTTTTATGAATTTTAAAGTTCCATAATGAATTTAAAAATTTAAATAATTTTCTTTCATAGCATCTTATTTTTCTTCCTCAAGTTTTTTTTCAATCTGCATCATTTACGAGGCTTTCTTATACTTTACTCTTGTTATCGTTTTTATTTTTATTCTACTGCTCTGCCTCTACCGTAATTTTGATTAATTTTGATCCAATAAAAGGCGATATATTTCGCTCAATTTTGATCGCACAGATTTGAGAAGAGGCTCATCATATCGGACATACTTTCGCTCTTCAGAATCATTAAAAACCTCGCGTTCGATTTTTGGTGCTGTAAAGGTCAGTTTCTTCGTTCCACGCCACGTATAATCATATTCTGTTTATTATTTCTATGATTTTAAATACTTTTCTAATAATGCTAAATCTTGCGTTTGAATTGGTGTCAAATTAAAATATTTGATTATTTCCTGTTTATTCTTCAAATTAAACCAATAACCATCTAATAGTTTAAAAATAATTCCTAAATTAAAATAAAAAATTTTCAAGTTGAAAGATATATTTTTATAAAAGGCATTTTTCGAAGGCATTTCTGGAATTTTTTCAATGTTTACAAAAACTAACAACAGCGAGCTGAACTCTCAAGAAGGGTAGAGTTGTTTTAGCCAGTTTTGCCCTTGAAGAAATTGTACCCCTATAAATTCTCTTTTTCTGCCCTTCGGGATGAAAGGGGACTTCTGGAAATGGGATATGGTTGTATTTTCACTTTTCAGATAATAGGAAGTAGGGCTACTGGAAAAGGGGCAACGATGTGAACTTACTCAACCCCATCTTTTTTCTAGTATAGCGTCTTTAACAAACTTTGTTTAGTTTTAACATTTGAATGTACTTTTTCGGGTATTTTCGTAGCCACTTTCGTAGCCAACGCATGAAAATTCGTTGATTTACGAGGTTTACAAAATTTCGGAATTTATATTTAATGGCTAAAGTTTCACCCTACAAATTATTTTTTACTGATTTTTATTGATTCTGAAATTTTTCGTACAAATTAGTCAATAATTGACTGAAATATCCAATGCAGGTAGAAAAGTAGATTTTCAGTGCAATATTTTCGTGGTTGTAGGTGGCTGTGATTTATAGATGAGAATCTCAGTAAACATATGTCACTCTGGCTTTTATTATCTGCATTTAAAAAACTAGCTTTGAATTCGATCTCGAGTTTTCCACTTTGTTTGTATTTATAATTATATTATATTATTATTATATTATATTTTATATATTATATTATATATTTATATAATATATATATATATATATATATTTATATATATTATATATATTATATTATATTTATAATTATATTATACCACGCTGAAAACACCAGTTCCCGTTAGATCACTGAAGTTAAGCAGTGTTGGGCGCGGTTAGTACTTGGATGGATGACCGTTCGGGGAATACTGCGTGTTGTAGACCCGTCGTGGGTGTGGTGGACCCACACTGGTAGTATTTATCTACCTAGAAACACTACCCGAATCGGGTAGTGAGGCAATGAACTTTCGAGTTCGAAATGCTAATCAATTTTTTTTTTTTTGTGGTGCTCATTTGACGAGCCGTTTGCTCCCCGTTAGCAAATGTATTTGCTTTCTCATAGAGGAAGCATTAGTGATTTTTTTGAATAATAGACAAACCAAAGTCTTAATTTTGATGAATTTAAAAATAGAAATTTACAAAAAATACAAAATTACAAAATACTACAAAAAATTTTTTAAATGCAAAGACAAATAAGACGAATGAAAATTTGTATTTGAAATTATAATTTTTCCAGCTGGAAAAGTCAAGGGAAAAGTTCTGTCGCACCCTATCCCTTTCCCAGCTTTATGATTCCTTTACAAAAATGGTCAGAATTATTCTATTTGAAAATTCATAATCCAAAAGTTTTTTCTATTCATGTGTCAACTTTGAATTAGGTCGATGAGAAAAGTTTTTCTGTTTGAAACATATGTTTCAAATATTATAATTGAGCATAACTTCCTTATCCTTCATCAAAGTGTATCAATATTACAGTTCAATCGATTTGAATCGAATCAAGGAATCTTTTCCGTTCTTGCATCAATTTTGAATTATGTCAGTGAAAAAAGTTTTACTATAAAAACCCATGTTTTCAAATATTATGCATTACCATAGTTTCCTTACTCTTCAATAAAATGTATCAATATTATAGGTCAATCGATTCGTCTCAAATCAACACATTTTTCATACTGACGCATCAACTTTAAATTATGAGAGTGAACAAATTTTTACTATAAAAATCGATTTGAAATATAATATTAATTATGACAACTTCTTCACTCTTTGATAAAATGTAATTATATTATAAGTGACTCGACTCGTCTCGAACCACGGAATCTTTTACATTCTATCATCAACTTCAAATTATGTTAAAGAAAAAAATTTTACTACAGAAAACCGTATTTTCAAGTATTATGCATTACCATAGCTTACTTACCCTTCAATAAAATGTATCAATATTATAGGTCAATTGATTCGTCTCGAATCAACACATCTTTTCTATTTACGCATCGAATTTAAATTGTGAGAATGAACAAATTTTTACTATAATAATCGGTATTCAATATATAATATAAATTACGATAATTTCCTCACTCTTTGATAAAATGTATTAATATTATGGGTCAATCGACTTGTCTTGAACCAAGGAATCTTTTATAGATAAACGTTTATTTTTCAGCCTGCTGGCCTTAAAAAATTGACTTGCTTACACATCCATTTTTTACAGAATTTCCTTAAAACTAACCCTTAAAAACTAACATCCATCCATTCCTTATCTCTAAGCCGCACGCTCGTATCGCCTTGCCTTCCTCGCTTCGCCTCGCCTCGCTCGCATGTCCCTACTTTTTCGCATTGCCTCGCTTGCCAACCTCTGTTTCCGCAGCTAATACCTATTACTTATCTACTATTTACAATATTTACATGTTACTTATATCTACTTTCTCTCCTATTTACAATCTTTCCTTCTCCACTCCTCTTCCTCCTTCCTTCTCTTCATCTCCATCTTACCCACCACTCCCTTCACCCATGCTACTGCCCTTTTTTCCCCCTTTTCATGCAACAATGCCTCCATGCTTATCTCACTTCTTTCCACCTCCCCGCACTCCTCCAGCCAGTGCTCCACTCTTGCATCCCCCTTTCCGCACAGTTCACACATCCTCTTCTCTCGAGAGAGCCAAAACCTATTGAAACCCTCCATACACCCACACCTCATCCTCGCTATAAGTTCCTGACTTCCTTTCTCTCCTTTCACACACAAATATTGCGCTCTTGCCCTTGGCATAATCCACACATAGTTCCCGTTAAATCTTGACTCTCTTATTCTCTCTGCCCCTTCTGTCTTCTCTCTCTCCATGCTGTTTTGCTTAAACAATTCATAAACCTTCCTTCCTTCCTCGTGCATCCTTCTCACTTCATCCATCTGCAATCCATTCATTCTAAAATACCGTTCCCTCTCCGCCTCCATCTTCCCACCCCCTCCCCTGTTCTCCTTCTCCCACCAACACTCCCTAACCAGCCTACTTCCCCCCTCTTCCAAAAATTTCTCCTCATATTTACACGCCCGGCTCCCTGCTAGAATTCCTACACTCGTTCTCCCCGTCTCCCTCCTGACAGTATAATTAGGCGTGTTGCTTGCCAACCCCAGGGTCCACTTAACATACCTCTCCTGCGTTCTATTTACCTCTTCACTTTCCTTCCACCCCCACACCTCTACCCCATACAATAGCACACTCATCACTAGTGAATCAAACAATTTCATTCTCCTTCCAAAGTCATCTGCGAATAACTTCATTCCCAACCCCCACACCTGCCTCATCACCACATTTGCCCTCCTCACTCTCTCTTTTATGTGACCATCCACTCCCCCCTTCCTTCGAAACACGAAGCCCAGGTACACAAACTCTTTCACCTCCTGTACCTCCTTTCCCTTCCACTTCCACTCCCTTCCCTTATCCCTTCCCCCTCCTTTTCTGAACACCATAACCTTGGACTTTTCCGCATTCAGCTCTAACCCCTTTTCATCCAGGTGTCTTCTCAACCTCTTGATCATCTCCTTTAAGGCCTCCTCGCTGGTTGCCAGCAACACTATATCATCTGCATACGTTAGTGACCAAATTCTAACCCCTCCTATACTTACTCCTCCTACCACCCCAGCCTCCAGCTTACTTTCCATATCCGCAATTAAAATCGCAAAAAGCGTTGGGCTAAGTGGACACCCTTGCCTTAGACCCCTATCCATCCAGAATCCCTCGGAAATCCCCTCCCCTCCTCTTACCTTGTCTTTGGTCTCTTCATATATCTCCCTTACCCTTTCAATTAGGCCTCTCTCTACTCCCCTATCCTCCATTGCCTCCCACAACCTCCCCCTATCCACCGATGGAAACGCGGCTTTGAGATCCACAAAAAACGCGTACACTCTCGTCCCCTTCTTCGCTAATTCTCTATCCACCACGTGCTGCATCACGTAGATATTGTCGATAGTACTCCTACCCGCCCTAAATCCGCCTGCGTCTCCGGCAATATTCCTTTCCCCTCGACAGCCTTCCGCAGACTCTCTGCCACCACCATCGCGTATACCTTATACGCCGTATTCATTAGCGTAATCCTTCTATAATTTTCCTGCCTATCTCTATCCCCTTTCTTATACAGTGGCACTATTAGCCCTTCTCTCCACCCTCCTGGGAAGGAATCTTTTATAGTCCTTCATCAACTTTAAATTATGATAAAGAAAAAAGTTTTACTATAAAAAACCATATTTTCAAATAATATGCATTACCGTAGCTTACTTACTCTTCAATAAAATGTATCAATATTATAGATCAATCGATTCGTATATATATATTCGTATATATATTTTCCCAGAGTGTCTGGGACAAAGTGCAACAAGAGCACACTATTTTGCACGTTAGGAATTTATGACTATCCTTTCGAACCGAATTAAACATATTCACAACTTTTTTACAATTCCTCATGGACTGAGTTTGGTTACCTGCTCAAATCTTTTATAATAAATACAACACTTTTTCCCCCAGACTATTATCGAGAATAATTCTCGGTTATTTCAAGAGTCGTTTGCATTTAATATCGAATAGTTTGAGATCTTGTCGTAAAAGTCATTTAAGATATATAGAATTTTGGTGCAAGTCCAAGATTCCATGACTATTTCTACATTTTTTACAAAACAAATTTTCCCCGTGTACGATTGCGTAAAAAATTTAATAAATTTTTGAATTTTCTTTCTGAAACTACTGGATTTTATCTATGAATGAAATCAAAAACAATGACTCTGGATTTTTTTTGTAACACAAAAGCATTTGAAAAGCATATTAGAAGTGCACCCATAGTTCCCAGAAATTTCCAATATTTTAGTTAGATTTATCGAATACGTAATGTTCTTGTTAATTACATTTACACTTTTAAATCGAAGTAAGAAGAATGCATGAAACTAGCCCGGAAGGAAATTACGCATCAGAATGTCTGATTCTCACTTAAATTATTTAGAAGCTTACGAACGAATGGTAATATTCAATAGATACTTGTGGTATAATTATCTCTAGAACCTGTGAATCGTTACCCCTTTCCCGCGAATCAATCATAAATTAATAAACCGCTTCTTACCTCCTTCTCTAACGCTTTGTAATTATCTCATGGAAATTGTTCCATAGCAGTTGTATTCACAGATATTACTGAAAGCTATTTTAACTATATATTTCCTTGAGTCCAATCCAAGTTTATGCACTTTTTTGCTAAAGTGTTCAAAATAAAAAAATATGAAAATGAAAGTTAAAATTACGCTGGGAGCTCTTTTAAACTTTACAAAAATGAGTACATACTTGACAGTATGTTGGCCCCCTTTGACACGTGTTTCTAAATCCAAGATGATTGTAATGGACAGCTTGTGCTTTCTCTCTTTCTTATCACCAATTCTTTTACTTCTCCCATTATTAAACTCAGTTTATCAAGATTGGGATGATCCGCTCCTAATGTCAAAATCAATCTGTCTCTCATGTGCTGTTACTCAAGTTGCTATGAAAATTGCTGTGTGCAGGATTCAACGTCATCGTTTTCAGGTTTAATTTTTTTGGGTAAATTCTCATAAAAGTTCACTTATATTATTTTTTTGTGTTTAACAGGTAATTTTATAATATAAAATAATCAAATATAACATTCTAGCAATATTTCTTCACTAAATTTCCACATATCTTAAAGCCTAGACACTTCGATTTCTTAAAGCTGACAAAAAAATCTGTTTATCTTAGGCCATAATTCTTGAAATGATAACATTTTTAAAAGAAGCTAATGGCTTAGAAAGAAAAGTTATGCAATACTATGCAAACAAGCATGCAATTTTACATTTGGTGCTCTCTGTTGGATGTTTATTGACAGCTGTAAATTTTGTCTGTGGTCCATTTTTATTATCAACATCTTTTCCAACTGACGCTAAATATCCTTTTTCGGTGAATTCGAGTCTCATGAAGTGTGTCCTTTATTTGCATCAAAGCATTGTCGCTTTTCAAGTTTCATCAGGAATGACCATTGATTGTTTGTGTGCTAGTCTACTTTGGTATACAGCCGCAAGATTCAAATTATTAACGCAGAGTTTCCGGGATGTCAAAAATAAGAATGATTTCTTCCAATGCATTCGTCAACATCAACACTTATTAATGTAAAAATCAAATATTATGGTATATATAATATATGAAAGTTACAATTTAGTTCACTATTTCATATGGTATAAATGTTTCAGATATGCAAGAAATGTGAGGTCAGCAATCCAGTTTTTAATATTTTCTACTATGATTACGGGAACTATTGGCATAGTTTTTGCTAGTGTACATCTTTTTACTGTACGTATAATTAATATAATTTTCTTCACCCAAAAGAATTTGTCTTGTCTCAAGAAATCAAACAGGAATGCAGAAATTTGATTTTAATTAATCAAGTATATTGTCTTGACACAAGAAAATTTTGATTGGATCAAGAAAAGATTGTATCGTTCGTCTTCGTACCGATATTTTCCTGAACCAAAGCTATTTTTTCATCCATGAATTTTAATTTCCGAAATAAACTATTTGGATAAAATAACTTGAGCCAGGCTGATAAATTAATGAAACGCATGAAAAAATTTCAATTTAATACTATTATGAAGTTATTAAGAAAATGACAATGAATTTATTCACTTTTGATTCAGAAAAGGAATATATTTTATTGAATAACTAATTGTTATCATATATATTTTTTATATTAATGAAGAAACAATGATTATCTCAATTTTTTCTGAAAATTTATCTATCATTTTTGTTCGCATACTCCTCAATTAAACAATAAAATTTTCAAATTCGATCGTATTATTTTAAAGGATGAACAGAAAATCAAAAAATTCTTACAATAACTGGAAAATTTTTTCGAATTTTTCATTGTAAAATAAAATATAATATATACACATGCCTAAATTTCTCAGATCCAAGGGCCAGAATAGTTATTTTCAATGAAATATGTGATGCTGAATACGAATCGGGCCTCGGAGTTCCTCTATCGTGTCAGGATTTCAAGATATTTCAACCTAAAAGTGCAAAAAATGTTGTTCCAAGCCATTTTTGACCTATATATTTGATTTATAAAATCTATAGAAGCTTCTTTTGAGCATTTGCACAACTTTCACTGTAAAATATTATTTCTCACAGTTCAAATCATTTTTGGTTATTCCGATGTGATTTTTTTTTTTAGTTATGCATAACAAACTAAATTTTTAAGTTTTTGAAAATGAAAAAGTACTCGCCGTTTACATTTTGCACGGCGTACGTAAGTTGATGCATTAACTTAGGGAAACTTAGTTCTATCAAAAGCCTACAAATCAAAATGGAAGAGTCGTCTGCTGGCTTGTCTTCACTGTTTGGATAGACCTCTATTTTGCCGTGGCTGGCCAAATAGTATTCGTATCTTGCCTTGACCAGCGGAGAAGTACTTCTATTTTGCATTCACTGGTCGGATAGACATCTATCTGGCCTTAACTAGCCGCGCAGAACGCCTGTCTTGCCTTCAATGGCTGGATAGACCTCCTTTTTGCCTTGACTGCCCGGACAGTATCCCTATCTTGTATTCACAGGTTTAATAGACCTATATTTTACCTTGACTGACCTGGCAGTATCCTTATCTTTCCTTCAGTGACTGTATAGACCTCCATCTTGCCTTGTCTGGCCAAACAGTATTCCTATTTTTCCTTGACTGGCCGGGCAGTAACCCTATCTTGCCTTTACTGGCTGGATAAAGCTCTATATTGAATTCAGTAGCCAGGTAATTCCCGTGCAGAATGTGAATTGCTTGTACTCTCGTTTTGAGAAATCTTAAGATTTAATTTGCTATATAATCAATATATATAAATATATATATATATATATAGACAGAGAGAGAGAGAGAGATTTTATAGATGGTCAAAAATGACCGAAGACGTCATTTTCTTGTACTTTCAGGTCAGAATACGAGTATTTTAAAATTTTCATATGATAGAGCAATTCTGCGACCATATTCAGATTCAGCGTCAAAAATTTGATGGGAAATGAGTACCCTGGTGCTTTGAAACTTTCATGTGTGGAATAAGAAAGATAAGTAAAATTTGAAATGTGAGGATGTAAAACCACTTTTATAGAGCTGGTGCATAGAAATAATAAAATTTCATAACTTCATTAAACCGTACAATATTTATGAAGGAGATTCAAATTCATAATAATATTCCAATTAATAAAATGTTTTTCAAATTCTTAGCCAGAGTCACTGATGATTAAAGCACAGTTCGCCTTCATTATATGTTCTGCTGGAGCACTACTTTTTATAACGGCTTGGCCAGCTGAGTATTTGATTTCAACGGTAATACATTTTTTGCTTCAACCATTTTATTTCTTCTTCTAAATTTTTCCTTTATCTGTACTGTGTAACGAAAGTTTCTTTTTTTCATTGAATATGAAAGTCAAAATATTTACCTGACGTATAGTAGATGTTTATAATATTTACTGCTATGTACATTCCGGTTTCCAAACATTCTTATCCAATTCTTTCCCCCCTAGAAACTATCTGTAATTTATTGAAGAATATGACCTAAATATTATGAAAAAAATGAAATATTATCGGGCCTAGAATATGAACATTTTTAATTTCATGACAATTAATTATCTGGAATAAGCTCTAAACTTTTTTCCTGAAATAATATGCACAGGATTTCTTCTAAAATACAAGGAGAATATTTTCTATAAGGAATAGATTCAAAACATTTATAGAAGATGCCCTATAAACATCTAGAATTTAGAAATACACCAAAAATACACATTTTTCATAGTTTGAAGATCCTTAGAGTAATTCGAAATGTATTTTTACTTATTATTTGCATAAAAAAGATGTGATCTAGCTAATTATACAGTAAAAACCAATACTCAAGGTTATATACCACTTGGTTTCAGATTTGACTTGAATTAAGAAAGCAACTAAATTATACAGACTATCTTAAATAAAGCACTTACTTAACTTGAATAATAAATAAGCATTTCGCGACAAAAATAAAGCAAAGCGTAGGCATAACTTCCAATATACAATTCTGAAAGTAAGTAGAAGGCAATCTGAAATAACATGTAAGGCTTCCGTTACTTCAAATTAAGAAGCACGCTTGACTAAATTTTAGTTTGGCTGTGCCTTAATCGCGCTGGGACAAGCGCGCGACGTGGACTTGATATTCTGCTCCATCTCGGCTTCCAACGATACGCAATCTGGTGCCAAAAACCAAAGAAGAGAGAGTAGTTAGAATTTTTAAGAAAATGTATTTTGATTTGTGAATGCATTTTTTTGAACGAGTTTTGTGAGTGAGGTGTTCGGATGGAATTTACATCTTGTACAGTGAAAAAACACATTTTCTCAAAGTGAGTATAGAGTTCGTATTTCAATTCCAATTGTTTATTTTTTATATTCCTTTGCATAATTTGAATGAAATTTTCCGATAAACACGATAATGAAATTTAATTAAACGTATAATGCGTTTATCTCTTATCATCGTGTGAAGTGCAAAGGGTGTCGGAAGTTTTTAACTTGAAAAATGAAGGTTTGGCCGGGAAGGGCCTAAACTCAAATTAATTCTGGGCGTGTAAAAAAATTGCCTAAAATACATTTGTGTAAAATTTGACACCCTCCGTTTTTTTCGAATGTCCACGTTTTGAGACATTCTGAACCCAGAAAACAGGTTTCCGCGAATATGTCTGTCTGTATGTATATAAGTATATGTGTATGTAGGTAGATTTTTATTTTGTTAGTTCCAAAAAACAAACAAAAACAACAAATCAACAAAAATGGTGCACTTAAAAAAGATCTACAAATTTGTTACTATTCACTTTTTGATGGGACGCGTAGTTTTTCTTTTATTTGTAAAAAACTGATTTAAGAAGAAAATCAATTTTTGGACAAACGGCACAAGCCACGAAAAAAATTAATAGACAAAAGTTGTTCCCTCAGAAAAGAGCTGCACATTTTTTGTTAATTATTTCTTGATAAGATGTGTAATTTTTGTTCCAATCATGAAAAATAACATTAACCATAAAAAAAATTGTGGAAAAACAACGCAAGGTACGAAAAAAGATGAATAGACAAAAGTTGTTCAACCAAAAAAGATCTACAAATTTGTTTTAAATTTCCGTTATGAAAATACATTCGAAATAAAACAATTGACTTTTTAGAAAAACGATACACGCTGCAATAGCATTTTATCTAACAAAATTTTTCGCCTAAATTACATTTACAAATTTTCTTAGAAACATTTCACGCTAAGATGCACATTTATGGTTCAAATCGTAAAAAATAACATTGAACATAAACAAATTAAATTCATGGAAAAACGACACAAGTTGCAATGAAATGCATCATAACAACTTTTTTTTATAGGTTAGGCACTTTCCTCAATTATAAAAACAAGACAAGGAAAATACGTATGTTTTTGATATAAATGCATGTTATGAATTATAATAATATACGTTTATTGAAATGATATAAAAGTTTCACGGTAGCTGAGGATAAAATAAATGTAAAATCAGGAACAAATATTAAAGTAATCATCATAAATACGATTCGTACTTTATTTTGCAATATCTAAATGAGCAATCACAGGTCGACGTACAGAAATAAATGTAATATACATTTGATATAATAGTGTTGGACATATAATGTAGAAAATGTCGCATTTTGGACAAAATCGAGTGCGAAGCCCGAGGTACGTGATGAGAATGTATTCGTGAAAGCCGAAGGAGCTTTAACAAAAGAGAATTCACAATTAACAAATTACAGTTGTCGATATTTGACCTTCAATTTTGAAAGGTCTGTGTAAAAATGTACTTTTATTTGAGATTCTCGATCTCCATGAAGTTTTGAATTGACCTGAACATATTTCAAGAAAATCTCGAATTTTCTCGAAATCATCACGAATGCATCACTATATAAGATGGTTTTGTGTGAAGGGTGTAAAGTTAGTATTTCAAGTAACGCCCATTGGTCTTTACCGTGATTTTCATTGGAAGGTTCGAATGGATAGTGTCGTTGACTCAAATAAAAAAGTGCGTTTTCGAAGTTGTTGGTGCAAATTGTTCTCCTTGCGTATTCATAGAAAATCCAAAAGGATTTTCCATGTATTTTTGTATGTATTTTTTGTATGTATTTTTCATGTGATTTCTGGTTAAGACTCACCTGTCCGGCGGCTGATTGTATCTATAATTTCGGTGTCCTTAATTTAAAGTCATCTCAACCCTACACTTACTTCTCAGTATAAATATCTTCTTAATTCCAGGCTTTTACAACCTGAATTTCAGTATTTCTATTTGCCTAGTTTAATGATAAAAACAGATTCCTAATTTCAGATTTTATATGTTTCTTTTTGTCACACCTTGAAATAAGTCAACAGTACATATTTGTTTTTTCTGAACGTTCTATTTCGGTACAATTTTAAGTTTTTATGAGTTTTGCTTATCGATTTATTAATCGATTAAAATTTTTAAGAATCATCAAACTGTAAAAATGTTATTTTCTGTATATTTAGAAATTCAAGATTTCTTTTCTGTCACCCGGTGTGAATATTTTTTATTTATTTCTTATGAAGAATTTACTCTTCATATTGTAGAATGATTACTGTGCATATTATGTCAGCCAAAAAATGATCGCTAATTTTTTTTTTCAATTCTAGCTAAATTTTAAAATTTAGTAAAAAAATTGTCCAAGATGCCAGACCATTAATTGCAATGAAATTACAGATTTTCGAATTCTAAGACCGATAACACCTTCAAAAGATTTTGAAGAATAATATTTGGGGTTTATTCCTCAATAAATAATACATACTTCTTAGGGCAGAAATAAATTTTTCGCCTTCAATATGTATTAGAAAAAAAACGTTTTTCATATAAAATAAAAACTATGGAAGTATTTTTTGACTAAAAGGAAGACATTTAGGCGTCTTCGTTTGCAAAATACGAAATAGCACATTTTTTGGACACCCAATAACTTTTTCAGACATATATTATTTTATTAAATATCTGTTTTATACACTATTATAGACTACTGAAATAGGAAATGCAGTTTTTTATTCATCATGGATTGGACTACCAGCAAAACATTTAAGGTGTTACATTCTTATCCTCAAAGTATCAAATAAACCGGTTACTATAAATATAGCAGGTATTCTTCCAACACTATCTCTGAGTTATTACTGTCAAGTAAGTATTGATATATATATAATTTATTATGAATATGTACGAAATGATATCTTTTACAAAAGACCACTTTATATTTCCCTTACACAAAACTGCATAACATTCATTTCATGTCCGTACAATTTTTCGAAATAAGATACGGAATGCAAATCTTTTACTCTTAAACACATTTTTAAAGCCATGTAAAAGATTCGTTGCAATATTTAAATCCGTTCCGTTTCAAAATCAGGAAACCTTTGTATTTTCCGTTGTTATTTGCGTATGTTCACTATGTACTTATTATAATATTTAGGTCCAGAGCTGCCTTCTGGCAGAACATGCCAGATTTTAATTTGCGCTCCGAGCATATTTTTCCGCATTTTAATTTTCTCTTCTGGTATATTTTATCGTCCACGTAATTTATTTTTCGACGGGATTCTTAATAATTCCAATAAATTTAAGGGTAATTCCAACAAGTTTAAAAATTCATTTTCGGCCAAATATGCCGAAATGGAAAATTAAAGGATGATCCCATTAAGTAACTAACCTTATTTTATTGGCGAAAATAAGTTATTTCGGTGCTTTAGTACTTTTCCTCCAGGAAAAGGGTTCAAACTGGAGAGGAACGTTACATTCCCTTATTGGTCTCCTGCACATAATGTGCTATAATGCCTGTTGACAAAATAAGACTAGGTACTTCTCTCTCTGAAAGAGAAAAATATGTATTGTGTAAGAGAAAATTGAAATCCAGCAAAATATGCCCAGCCTTTTTCACTGTTGAAAGCTCTTGATCTAAAAACGTCTTATTTTAATAAATTTGATTCAAAATTTTTTCATATGATTCTATTTTCAAAATAATTATATTTTTATCATCTCTCAAGTTTTTTGAAACAAAATTACGGAAAATTAATCTAATTGCATTCTGTAAAGGAATCAAAATGGTATTAGAGTAGAGTTTTAGAGTAGAGCTATGAGAGCATGACGGCACTTATCGACGAAGCAAGGTTCTGTTCCATGCTAAGTTTCAGGTGTTGTTTCAGGCTGAGTTACCTACATAGGATAATTACCATCAGTCAATAATGCCGTCTCAGACGGTATATCAGTGACCTGCCTTACCGACCTCATGCCTATTCTTGGAAATTCTGCTACCAAGTTACGGAAATTTGAAAACTGACGGTAATCCCTCTACTTTATAAAAATTTTAATTAGTCTAATGATGGCAGAGCTGAAATAAAATAGGCCCCGCGGACCAAACAGACTGGGTGAAGGGCACACCGAGAAAAAAACATGACCGCTTCCTGTTGCGGCACTGTACTGAGGGTTTCTCATGAATACGGTTACACCACTCAATAAGCAGTCGCAGGCAAGGGTCCAGGGATGGTCCCGAAGGAAAAACCTCCAAGTCAAGGCGTTAATCCACCGTGCCGAAGACTGCATGGCACCAGGGGAGTGGTGTCGCTAACGGTATCTCTAGGATACCAGGTCGCCTTCTAGAGTACATAGACCTTGCTCTCGCATGCGGGGCTCTGCGGGGGTGGACCTTTATTTCCCTAGCTAATTGTGGGAATTGAATGGAGAATGTACCAAATTTAAATCGAAGTGTGGCTGAGGAGTTGGGAGGTCCGTTGGACGTGACCAAGGAGTTTGACTTAAGTCAAAAGACGACTGCCAAGCAGGATATCTTGGAGGTGGATAAACAACTATCAGACGCTGAAAAGCTTATCAAAAAGATGAAGCTCGTATTGCAGGAGATTCAGAAATTTCCGGACACGAAAAGAAATATGTTCATGCCAATCAGGTATGGACTTCATGAAGCAAGAGAACTGGCGATTTAACTGTCTGGCGCTATATTTACAGCCAAGTACGGGTTCTCTTTTGTGCCAGTAGAAGTCGGATGGGACGCAGGCGAAAAGGGGAGGTTAGAAGAAAGAAGGAAGTCAAGCCGGAAGAAGAAGGACACGAGCCAAACGGGGACTGAGACTGAACAAGCTGTGGATGCTCCCTCGACCCATTTTGGGAAACGAGAGAGGGAGCCCACACTGAGCCCCGTGGAGACAGCTTCCTCTGAACCAAGGACGAAGAAGTTGAAGACACGCAGCGCGGCAGCAGCGTCCTCAACCCCGAAGAAGGATGAGGTAGGGGCGACTGAAGTTGCATCCACACCCATGAAGAAGGAGAAACAGAAGAGAGCCCGACCCGAGGCGGTCCTGATAAGACCAGCCGAGGGTTCGAGCTATGCGGAAGTCCTCAGGAACCTCAAACAAAAGGTGAAGACGGACACCCTTGGTGTAAAAATCAGAGGTGTCAGGCAGGCCCGAAGGGGAGAGGTTCTTGTGGAGGTAGGGCCAGCTGCGGATGGTGCATCAAAGCTGTCCGCGGCCATAAAGGATGCGGTGTGAAATAGGGGGAACGTGCGTGAGCTCGTTCACCGATTCGAAGTCGAGGTCCTGGACCTCGACTTGATAACCGACGAGGAAGATGTGGAGGCTGCGGTCCGGAAGCATTTCGGAAAGGCAGCAGCTAGAGATTTGAAGGTGAACATTGCGAAGAGGGCCTTCAGAGGTAATCTGAGGGCCTTTGTCGAAATGAAAGAGGATCTGGCGACAAGACTCCTCCGCACGGGACACCTCAAAGTGAGGTGGGTATCCTGTCGTGTGCGGAAGAAGACGGAGTCAGTTCGGTGTTACCGCTGCCTGGGTTTTGGCCATATGGCGGCGGGATGCATGGGTCCAGACCGGACCCAGGCCTGCTGGAGGTGCGGCAAGGAGGGCCATACGGCTGCGGCGTGTGAAAGTACGCCGCAGTGCTACCTCTGCACCGCTAAAGAAGTGAAAACCCGGACAGACCATCTGCCGGGTACAATGCGGTGCGCGTCGTTTAGGGACGCCGCCTCTTCGAAATAGCCTAATGAACGACGCAAATAGCTGATTAAACCCAACCAAGATGCCGAAGGCCGACGAGCCCGGGTTGTGGGTTGTGGAGGAAGGAAGAAGCCCAGGTTGGCAATACAGCGGGACGCCGAAGCACGGCGTAGTGTGCCTATAACCCATGTTCCTGAAGTAATGCGAAAGCGGATTCCGGGAACATGGGTTGGCAAGGAGGAGAGGTGAGTTTAGTGGGTATTACCGTTTTTTAGGTCGAGTCCCGCACTCAGTGCGTAAATGCATTCTCACCTCCTCTAAACAAAAAAACAAAACAAAAAAAAAAGCTATACCCGGTAAGAAGGCTTGAATAGAATAAGATTAAAAATTTCTGATTTCAACGTAAAAGAAGAGATAATTCTATTATTTTTTATACCTGATTTTCCTTTTAGGCCTCAATGTACAAAAATAGAATAGGTTATCTCAAAAATGTAATTTCCGTCTATTCATATAGCGTTTATGACATCTCTCTCGTATTCCCTAAAGCAGGATAGACTTGAAGCGTATTTAATTCACTCTAATTTCTTCAAGAAATTCAAGTATAATGAACTGAATTGAGTGTAATAGATTCTGTGATACCTAAATTCCAAATATAATTTATGTATTCAAAACAATTAATTATCTTGAATAATTTGAAAATTTGAATTCAATGTAGATGAAATAAATTTTAATATGACTTTAATAATTCTACATGCATAGTCATAGTAAATAATTTACTAATTGTGAATAAATTGTATATAAGAGAACGAAGGGAAAATCAGGTATTCACAGGAATTGCATTTTTCAATCCTATTCTATTCAAGCCTTCTTACCGGGTACCTTATATCCGGCGCCTTTGACTGGGCTACTGGGCTCGTCCCCGGGTTGCGGATAGGGAGGCCCTGTACCGAGGGTTTCTGCTGAATACGGTTACACTACTCAATAAGCAGTCGCGGACAAAGGTCTAGGGATGGTCCCGAAGGAAAAACCTCCAAGTCAAGGTGTTAATCAACAGTGCCGAAGACTGCATGGCACCAGGGGTGTGGTGTCGTTAACGGTGTCTCTAGGATACCAGGTCGCCTCGTAGAGTACACTGTTAAAAATAATATTGAATTTAATATACCCATGTATATTAAAATTAATATATCAATCATATGAAATCGCCATTAAGAGCGTGTATATTAAATTTCATATATATTCATGTTAATCACTAAGGGTAAGGAGGGGCAGCGCCAACCGGTGAGGCAAAGGCGACTTTGCTTGTAACATCGCTATTATTTAACAATTTTAATATTACTTCGCATTAAATAAATCTATTTCATTATAGAAATAGTGTTACTTACTAGAATCTTGAAAATTGACGACGTAAAAGAAAAATTATGCAAAAAATAGTTTCGACAATGAAAGAATGGAAGATTCGCTGGCAGAAATATAAAGTTTTCAACATTAATGGCAATACTTACAGTGTGTGGGACAAGCTCGACCAAAATAGTTCACACGTGCTTAGGTTATAAAAGTATCATAAGTTTTGTCGATAAGTGATCGGTAATGTAGAACAGCTACTTATCTTCTGAGCTACATGCAAGAAAATATTAAATATTTTTATTTTAAATCCGATCGGTAAAGCGGGTGTTTTGTATTGGTACGGTAGAAACCTTTGCGCGTAGTCCGTCTTTGGTAGAATGTCAACGCACAAGAGGTTACATCACAGCTATCACTATTTTCATTAAAAATAACATATTGTTTTTGCTGGATATGTTTAAAGGCAATTTTTTCAGTACACAAAATGCCACAGAGGCGAACCATCATGTTTTGCCATCTTCGAATGTTTTGATTTTCATAAAAAGCTGCGGTTGGCTTTGCCCTCCTGTCTGGGGCAAAGCCAACGAAATACAGCTTGTTGGAAATAATTAAATTATTAAATCATTGTTTCATCAATGTAACTAATGATTATGGAAATATGATATACAATAATGTAGGACTCGAAATGAAAAAAATGGATCAATTACACATCTTTTTAACTTTCAAAGAGCATTGACTGTTAACTGGTCGATGCTGCCCCTCCTTACCCTACAAGAAAAATCAGATCATTCCATTTTACACAAATTCAAGATAAGTTCAACATGAATTTTCGACTTTAAATAATAAAACATGATACCTTCTTCCAGTTAATCAAAAATATGACTGGATTTTAAATCGAAAAGATCTATTAAGCAATCAAATAACAGACCCTGGCAGACCGAACGAACGGAGCGGATACGCTACAGCGTATCCTTATAGTATCCACATCGTATCCTCTCCGTATCATGCAAGAAACACTCATTAAAAAAGGAAGATGAACATTTCACTTGTTAAAATTCGGATTCTACGTGAAATTTTGCGTTAAAAGGTCACGGAATAATCGCAATAGTTTTTCTTGCAACATATCGATAACGTGGGCTGAAGGCGACTTCAAACGCATCGTCGACGGATAAAGCCTACGAACTGCTACTGAATGACGATGCGTTTGAAGTCGCCTTCAGCGCACGTCATCGATAAGTATTATATTTATTAAAAGTTTTTAATGTTGCAAGAAAAACTATTGCGATTACTCTGTGACCTTTTAACTAAAAATTTCACGTAGAATGCGAATTTCAACAAGTGAAATGTTAATCTTTCTTTTTTAATGAGTTTTTCTTGCATGATACGGAGAGGATACGATGTGGATACTATAAGGATACGCTGTAGCGTATCCCCTCCGTTCGTTCGGTCCGCCAGGGGACCTAACCTACAATCAACTGTACTAGCATTAAATTTCTACTATTTAAACTAGATTTTGGAAAAAGTTCCACCCGTACGTTGCACTTTCATTATAAATAACAATTCAGTCGACGAATTCTAGATTATTAATTTAATTGCGAATATTTGACATGATTTGAAGAAATGAAAGCACTTTGAGTTTTCATGCACACTGCTATACCGACCTGTATATTAAATTTAATACACATGTATATTAAATTCACTACACCAATGTATGTTACATTTTAGTAGCGGTAGTGCATATTTGCTTCACACACATGTATATTAAATCTCATACAGATTTTTCTAACAGCGTATACAGACCTCACCCCCGCATGCGGGGCTCTGCGGGGGTGGACCTTCATTACCCTAGCTACTCGTGGGCACAGCATGAAGAAGAATAAACACAACATTTAAACCGAAGTGCATGTGACGAGTTGGGAGGTCGGTTGGACGTGGTTGAGGAGCAGGAGGGAGTGCTTCAAGAGATGAGGGAGTTCTCTGACTCAAAAATGAACATGTTTTTGAGAATAAAAGAAGGAGGGAGAAAGGGTCCTCGTGGGGAAGTTCAAGGCCGACCTGGAAAAGAGCTACATTGATACGCAGGAGAAAAAAAAACGTAAGCCAGACGGGGACTCAGACCGAAAATGCTGAGGAAACTCACACTCCCGAACTTGGGAAGCGTGAGCGGGAGCCCACACTGAGCCCCGTCGAGGCGAGTGAGCCTAGACCGGCATCCAAGAAGGCGAGGACACGCAACGCTGTTGCGAAAGCGGCGTCCACGCCAAAGAAGGCAGAAAATACCGCTGCAGCATCAGCTCAGATGGCGAGCGGAAAAAAGACAAACAAGAAACGGAGAGGTCCTTGTGCACAAGGACCTAAAACAGAGGGCAGGGCCAAATTTTCGGCTGCCATTATGGAGGCGGTTGGGGTGGGGGGTATCGTGCGCAAGCTCGTCCCCCGTACCGAGATCGAGGTCTTGGACCTCGATCCAACAACTGAAGCCAATGAAGTAGAAGCGGCAGTTAGAAACCACTTCGGGAGCCAGGGAGCTGGAGAAGTGAAAGTCAGCCTCACGAAAAAACCCTTCAGAGGCAATCTGAAGGCTTTCGTGGAGCTGGCCGAAGAACTGGCCGTGATGTTAGTACGCACAGTAAACCTGAAGGTGGGGTGAGTGTCCTGTCGTGTACACAAAAAAATGGAAAAGGTTCGGTGCTACCGCTGCCTAGGCTTTGGCCATATGGCAGCCGGTTGCAAAGGCCGAGACATCGGTCCGGGACAATGAGGTGCAGGGCGTTCCGTGAAACAACCTCGGCGAGGAAGCCTTAAGGACGCGCTGCCTAGAAGAACAGTACCCAACCAGGATGCCGAAGGCTGACGAGCCCGTTGTGTGGTACCACCACACTACTGAGGACAATGCGTGCATCCTGGTTGGATGATGATTGGAAGAATACCAAGCTGGCAGTCAAAAGTGGAAGCCGAAGCCAGGCTTATTGGCATTACCCCCATGTCCTTGAAGTAATGCGATAAGCGGTTCCAAGGACATAGGTTGGCAGAAAGAGGAGGTGAGTTCAGTGGCTATTACCGTTTTGAGGTCAAGTCCCACACTCAGTGCGTATATGCATTCTCACCTCCTCTCTCAAAAAAAAAAAAAAAAAAAAAAAACTATACCTTGGATCACCCACACCTAGAATTTTTCAATTTGAATTTCCCGCTCCTGAACATGGGATCAATTTTAATTTTTTACAAGTAAATATTTTTCGACAACCAATAACAGATGGCCACTCTGTAAACTTCATTGATATTAAAGCCAAGTTGGTCTTGCAGCAGTTGGTATTACTACCAGTGGATGTTAACTTCCATTGGTATTGCAGATCTATCGGCAGCTGGAAACAGAATTATCAATAGTCGATAATATATATTTATCAACGGTTGGTAATGCAGATCTCTGACGGGGATTGATGCTCAGTTCAAGATAATTTGTGCATGTACAGAATGAAATTTCAGTCATGATCGCAAGTTAATAATTAAGGTAACTTATTACTAATTAAACTGAAACTAATTACACTATCTTTTAACTAATTAGATTAATATAAATAATTTATAATGAATGAGTCTCATTTAATTAACTTATACCTAATGCTTCATTAACTTAAGGGGGGTGGGGGGTTTAGGACACATTTTTTGACCAAATTTTTTTTTCGGAATGTACATCTCATGAGTATTGTACACACATTTCAAGTGAATCGGAGCAAAACTAACGAAGATACAGCGTTTCAAGCGAACGCGCCTCTTGCTCGATTCGTATACCTGCGTGGCAGCAGGTATACAAAAACGGAGCAAAACAGGAGCAAAAGGTCGCTTTAGATATCCTGGATTGCTGGGTGAAATCATTTCACTCTACGGACCTGGCATTGATGATTCTGTTAAAGCATAAAAAATTATGCACGTTCATTGATGCGTAATTTTTGATTTTTTAGAAAAAAACTTTAAATCGATTTTCTCGAAAACAACGTTTTTGAAGTCCGTGAACATCAGAACTCAAAATCTACTTGACCGATTCTTTTGAAATTTGGTTCACTTTTTCTACACATAATTCAACAGGTAATCAGAAAGAGTTTTTTTTTTTAAATTTCAACAATTTGTTTTTATTTTACAATAACAAATAAACCGATTTTTTTAGCGAATATCGCGTTTCTGGCTTCAAAATGCTATTGAAAAAAAACGCTCTCTGATTACCTGGGGAAACATATCACCTTCTAAATACATTTTTTTGTTTTTTTTTTTGTTTCGGATGATCCAGTAACAAAGTAACAAGTTATGGTGTTCACGACGCAACAACTTTTTTTCGAGGCGTCTCGGGAGATTTGCTGTCAGGAGGTTCCTTTTAAATATTTATTATTGAAAATTTGTCTAAAAATACTTCAGATATAGTACTACAACATCCAATAAAATTAACAAACCAGCATTACTCATATCTCAAAAAAAGTTCTTGAAAATATGCGTTTTTTTCGCCTCTAAACCCCTACCCCGCCCTTAAGCTGATAGGAGAGGCAATTAGAATTGAATACATACACAGTTTTATTCGTTTTATATCAATATTTATTCAACGATAAACTTACTCTAGTAAATAGTTAGTATTACACTTGAACTCGAATTTGAGCCCGGTTTTGGTTCTGACATTTGGCTCAAAGTCAGCGTCTCCGAACGTAAATATTGAAACCGCATGAAGACTAAGAGTGAACTGGCGTAATGTGACGCAACGTGACACAGTTATCCATTTAGAGTTTTAGGGTACAGCGCGTCATCGCTATGCTACTGTTTTGTCACGCATGAGTGACCAAGGATATCCTCCCCTTTCGGCCCGGAGCTCCTTTCATCCAAAATCGCAGCGCGATATCATTTCTCGGAAGGCGCAAATAAAGTTTCATGAAATTCGATTTGGAGTGTAATATAGAATTGTAGAGCATATACAAGATCGTTCGAATCTGCATGAAGCACTATGAAACGTTCATAAAAGAATGATAATCTTTCAACTCCTGTGTACTATATCCATAAGGATCATCATCTCCTCCACGAAATTGTTCAAGAGTTTTCTAGCGAGTAGATCACTTTAAGAGGCATCAGATGTAATCATGCAAAAATGCAAAGAACCTCTATTGTGACCTGAATGGCTATAATAAATCTAACAGTTATGAAGTTGCCCCTGCTCTTAAGTTTTCTGATGGTATTCCGAAAATGATTCAAAATGACATCAAGGGTAATGATCAAATTGATGATAGTAATAGTTCAGTAATTGCAGAGCTGCGTGAAGTGTTGAAGCGAAAGTATAATGCCCTGAGAATAAAATCAATACCAGAAAGGATAAAGCTGACATGTCCGAAGGTACAAAAACAAATATGTACTGGAACAAAACGTAAACATGAATCAACTCTCAATTCAATGTGAAAAAGAATTTAAGTTTTGAGACACTATAAAGAATGGTTCTTCAAGCGAACAATTTCACTCCAATGATAAAGTTATGAAGAGAAACGAGGAGAATATGGACCAATATGAGGTGAAATACAAGGAGGAGAATGCTAAGGAGAAGCAGAAAATGGATAAGGGAGAGAAGCAGGAGGAGAAGATTATATACCATATATAATGAAGATAAGATAGAAGAGGAAATATAAGAGAAGGAGATGAATGAGGATATATAAGAAAAGATTTATCAGAAGAAGATGAAAGAAGAGAAAATAGATAAGGAGATCTAAGAGAAGATAGATGAGGAGGAGGTGGTGGAAGAAGAGAAAATAGATGAAGAGATTGAAGAAGAAAAAGAGGAGGAGAAGGTGGAGGAGGATGAAGAAAAGGAAGGATGAATATTAAAAGATTTTTATAATGAATGTAAACAATTTTTGTAAAAATAGGTTAAGTTCATTGTTGAATAAATATTGATATTAAGGCCATGTGAGCGTAACATCAAAATTTTTTTTTACATTTTTTTCAAAATCAACTTACATTCACACGAAACCCGAAATCGAGTAGAAAATTTGGGAAACTAAATATGATGCACTAAGAAACGCGGCTCTGGTCCTACATTTTTATAAGTATGAAAAAAAAATTTGGTATAACAATTTTTTCCCCTTTAATATAGTAATAGGTAAATAGTTTAATGAATCAGTATTATAGACTGATGTTAACTATCCGATGCAGGTAACTCAGCCTGGGAAAACAGCTAAAACTTCGCATGGAACATGAACTTGCTCGGTCGGTAACTTTCGCCGTGCTCTCATAGCTCTAGTACTTATAGCGAATTCGGTTATCCTGCACTGGTGCACTTTAGACTTCAGAGTACTCCGACCTGCTCCGAAGCGGGTCAACACAGAAAAAACTTAGGGTAAATAGTGTTGCAGGTAATTTCGTATTTTTACCTGTTCGTATTGGTAAAACACAAATATTACCCTCGATGGGCAGAAACTGTCTTTTGTTCTCATGAAAGTTGTCACACCGTCTTTAAAATTGGAAGCCACTAGCTATGAATCGCTAAAGTGAAGTTAGATAATGGTTGGTGTAACAGGCAAATCGGATAAGTGCGGCTTCATAAAAGCTGTTTTGCCGAATCGTTAGAACTGTCAAAAGTTCCCCACAAGCGTGGGTAAGACCAGAAAAATACCGAGATGTGCGGGTAAAGTTTACCCACATGGGGTAATTTTTGTTGCGGTAATCTTTACCCCGAAATCCGGGTAAAGTTTACACTTAGTTTTTTCTGTGAAAGGTAGAAGGAAGAACGTGAGAAGAAGTAAGAAGGAGCCGGTCGGAGTGCTCTGGCGTGCATCAGTGCAGGATAACCGAATTCACTCTTAGACGCAACATAATTTCTGTGAATATAATAACTTTATTATATATTTCATTATATAGAATTTAATAATACCATTTCTGCGTACTCTTGTGATTACTTGGATTATTGAAAAAAAATCGAGACATTGTTTACCATTAATGATCATCTCATCAATATAGAATCTCTAGTAGCAAGAAATTCATGTATGTAGCACGCATTTTCATATTTTATACTATAAAAAATGTTCAATTTCTTAATGACATGATTTATTTTCATTATTTCAGTTTGTTTCCAAAGTCTTTTCATATCTTGCAACGCTAAAAGCTGTGATGTCTACGAAATATGATATTTAAAACATGAATTCAACAAGAATTTGATAAATCTTTGTATTTCGTAGTTACCTTTACTAGGGGAGACCTCGGTGAGATAAGCATCTGAAGTCAAACGACTCAGTTTTCTCTCAAAATATGTGGCTCTAGTTGTAACTCATCCAACGCACCGCCAGGCGCCGCTCAAAAAGCGTACTTTTGCGTTTGTC
>CAKNXH010002083.1:108874-132636 GCA_932178445.1 Andricus quercusramuli | reverse complement strand
TTTATATATATATATATATATATATATATATATATATATATATATATAGAAAACAGCCTTGATTTTCTAAGAATAATTTAAGTGTTAACGTTAAAAATGTAATATATAATTAATCATCGATTCATATAATAGTTGATGAACAAGAATCATGTTATGTATAGATAAATATAAATAAAAGAACAATAAAGCATGCATTTTTGAAAAAATTAGAAACTCACCATTTTTCTTTCGAGCTTCTATACTTATTATGCTCTTTCCTCTTCCTCTCAATCCTTTCAAAGTATTTTTTCATTTACCTATAACATAATCACTTAATAATGTACTTCCTGAAATAAGAAAGAAAGTTACTATGTGCTTTATATATTACAAAAATCTGTAGCACCAATAAATAAAAAGCAACTGTAGAACAATAGACATTTGTTACACCTTTAATATTCTTTCTGTTAAAAGGGTTATATTATCAATTTATATTTATAAACTTATATTATATTACTAATATAATTATTATTTTCAAATAATATTTCATCAATGCACAGTCTCTTTATCATCATGTTACACTAAAAACATATTTTTAAAGGAATGAAATCTTTGATATATTCGTGAGAAAAGCTTTCATAAGGAGGCTTAACCAGCCTTCGTTTATTTATTATTCAACAACTTACGTAGCAAGGGGAGAAATGCAGCGCACAATATAAGGAGTAATTACCTACCAAGAATAGCAGCAAAAGCGAGTGTGTATCGTGAGTCATTTTATATTCACTATTTCCTGGAATACTTGTTATTTCGCATTATTCTGATGTATTGTAACATAATTTAATAAGGAAATTCACCTTTTGCTTATTGATCCTCACATTCAGTGCAATTTTAACATCTCAAGTGCTAGGTCTCTTTCTAGATGCTTCAGACATTTGAACCTTTTCATTATTTAACACCGGTTGATCCGAAGTATCACAAAATAATTTTTTTTCCAAATTGCCTAAAGCCCTCTTTTGGGGGATTCAAAACGAACTAGAAAAGAAGCTGTAATGAAATTCCAAATCACACCCGAAGCTTCTTTGGCAATATCGAAGTTTAGTATTGCTCTAACTTGTTGTTGGCCACCGTCGCTCAATGCTAAAAAATCGGAAATTCTTATTCGCGATATTGTATGCTTTTTGGCTTTTATTTCTGCAATATTTTTACTGATTCCACTTCTAAATTCGGTTTACCATGATCGAAGTGACACGGTGATACTGTTGAAGTCCATTTATCTTTCCTCTGCTGCTGCTCACGTTGCAAATAAAATCGCCATCTGCAGGATTCATCGCTATCGTCTGCAGGTGAATTTCTTTTTTTTTTATTACAAAATAATATATATATATATATATATATATATAAATAAATATATGTTGGCGTTTATTAGTTCTTGTTTGGTAATCAAAATCAAACTTTATAGAATCTGAAAAAGAAATGGTTACCGTTGGTCCATTTTCTAACTGAAAGAAAACCAAATTTTACGATTTCTAAAATCTTTATGCCTACAGGAGCAGATACTTGATTACATTTAATACTGATTTCACAAGTTTCCCTTTAGATAAAGAAGTTTTATCATATCCCATTGCAGTAGGAAGAGTTAATTAAACAGAAACGTAAATGTCAAAAATAAGACTGATTTAATTTAATTTCTGTTTCTTTCATTCAGTAAAGATAAAAGAATCAATTCCATAACCCGTAGAATCCCATGAGTGAAATAAAAAGTTTACAAATATTATTCTGTTCAATTCGGCTCTAGAGTACAACATTATGCAAAGTATTGTAATGTATTTTTTGCATTTAGAATCCAATTACATTTAATTTACAAATTTTAAGCAGGATTCCAACCAGAAGAGGAAAATCGGTATTTAGAAAGATCTGCGAAAGAAATTTTTTTATTTATTTCTGTCAGTTTCTTTTTTCTGATTGTTCCTACTGCAAAATTTCTCTTTCTGTGATAGAGCTTTCCAATGTCTCCTTTAAGTCATTTAAGATACCTATATATACATTTAAAACATATACATATAACATTACAATTAATTTCCAGCTTTTACTGAAGGAAGTAACAGATTTCCTACACCAAGCAAATGAAAGAGAAAGAAATATAATGCAGCAATATGCAGATAAATATGGAATATTGCACGTTCTTTTTACAATTTCAAATTACACGGGAGCATTAGGAGTCATTTTGGGACCTCTATTTATATCAACACCTTTTCCCACGGACGCAAAGTATCCTTTTGCCGTAGATTCCAAACCTGTAAAATACATTATTTATGCACACCAAAGTCTGACTGGATTTCAAGTTTCAGCTGCAATGAGCATTGATTGTTTAGTGGGATATCTTTTGTGGTTTGTTGCTGCAAGATTCAAAATCCTATCCCTGAAGTTTAGAAATGCTAAAGATGAAAGAGAATTCTGTTTGTGCGTTCGTCAACATCAACAATTACTCAAGTAAAAATGTATAACTGTACATTTATAAAATATAATTACGTGATTCAAATACTGTTTTCAAATAGTAAGAAGTTTTTTACATCTAGATATGCAAATGAAGTTAGAACTGCAGTTTGTTTTTTGATTTTCACAACCATGTCAACAGCAACATGTGCTTTGATATTTTGTGGTACACATATCTTTACTGTGAGTGAAATAATTGAACACTGCCAATAATTTCTTGATCAAAATAATTTCATTTTATTTTAATTCAGTGTAAACAATATAAAACTTCAATAAATAGTTCATACTTTTCGTAATCTTGAACATAAATATATTTTATTTTAAAACTAGCCTGAAACAATTGCTGTGAAAGTACAATCTGCTGTTATTGTTGTTGCTGGATGTGGACTTTTATTTGTAACATCTTTGTCAGCTGAACATGTAATTGCAATGGTAATACAAATATAATTTATTTGTGAGAAGGGTTTTCAGTAACAGAAGAATAGTTTTTAATTAATTATGTATGTTTTATAGTCAACTAATATTGGATATGAAGTTTATAATTCATCATGGAACACACTCTCATCAAAGTTCTTGAAGTCGAGGATTATTGTACTTCAAAGATCACAAAAACCTGTAACAGTGCAAATAGGAGGTATTCTGCCCAGACTATCCCTTTCCTATTATGCCCAGGTAAGCATTTGAATATATTTTTCATTAATTTACATGAATATTTTATCATTTACAAATAAAAATGAAAAGTTAAAAAGAAAAAAAATACTTCCTGAAGTTCTCACTTTTCAAAGAGTTCTAGAATATTAATGGAATAATAAAGTAGTATTTTTTATCCATTTCCAGTATCTTTCTAACGTGTGTTCTTACCTCGCCGCTGTTAGAATTCTAGTAAACATAGAATGATGAAACCTTAGATTAAAAATTTGACTATACAGAATCACAGAAGACTGAAGAAGCAAGTTGAAAAACATTGGTTTCTTTTCCATAAATGTAGGAATAGATTTTTATTGATTAGATCTTTTAAATGTTGTACACACAAATTATAAATAATAAATAATTTTCAAAAGCAAAATTCCAATTATTTACAAGAAATAAATTAATTGATTAAATTAAGTCTGTGTACATGTAAGACTTATTTTCTGTCATTTGTAGAATTAAAAATTATTTTGGTTGTTTCTTTTATCAGAGATGAGAAATACTTTTATGTTGCACTATTGTATATTGCAACAAAAAAAAAACAATAGGACAACGATGTTTATATATCAATACCAACTTATATAAAGTATCGAACTTTTACAAAAATAATTAAAACATAGGATTCGACAAATATAATAAAATAAATGTTAGCACAACTAATTGTGGATGTCTTGTGGGAGCATCAGATCTGTACCAAACTTTTGTATCTGAAATGAATGAACGTATAATAAAAATTATGCATCTTTCAATTTAAGGAAAACGTTTAAAAATCTGAAATGTTATTAACATACCTTTTTTTTCATTTGGATCACGGTATCCACATTGCCTGTAGCCAAGAGCAGTTCTCCTCTTCTTTGGCACATAGCCGGGAATATATAAACTAGGAGATGCTAATTTTCCCGTGGATATCAGTCTGCTAAAATCTTGATCAAGTTTATTGGCAATGGGACCTAAAACATAAAATAAAATAAATAAAATATATGTGAAAAATATTACATTCACAAAATGAAATAAATTCATTAAAAATACTGCTTTCAAGCTTCACCTCTAAAATGCAATAAAAATTGTACGCATCCACCATTATGGAGCGTTTTGGTTTTCCTGCTGTCGACAGACACCATCCATTCTGGAACTCCCATCACTTCTCTAACATCTTCCAAAAATTGAGCTCTAAAATGAAATTGATAAGAATAAACAAATTATTTACAAAATTTATGAATGATTTATAAATATACATAAAACATTTTTCATACTTACACTACGAAACGTGGTGGTCTTCGTATGTTTGCATATTTTACAATGTCGTGATCTGGTTCGATATTGGCACACGCATATCGATGTCCTCCAAAATCTTTTTCCATTATCACAATAGATTTTCCCATAGCAGAAAAAGTACCTTCTAGAGGAAAATTTGAATCTGTGAAAACTCGTCTTTCAAGTCCTATATCTATTGGTCCCAGGCGAGCTGAAACGTCTCCAACGTAACATCGCAGAGGTAAATCTGGTCCACATTCTTGCCTGTATAAATCCTCCTGTGCAATGAAAACATATAATTTATTAATATTTGTTATGAATTGAGTCATATCCTATTTTTTATTGATTTTGTTTGTCGTTTTTTCATTTATTTATCTTACATCTAAAGGAGCTGCCAACTGCGTATAAAAGGGATTCCATATGTAACCTCCTGCTACACAACGTGTTTCTTTCACTTGTACAGTCGCATCCACTCCCACGGGATTCACAAAAATTGCCCAATTATGATTTCTCGTCTGTACGTTAAAAAAAAACAAGTTATATAACTAATTTGAAATAGGTATATTATAGTTGTACTACAAAAAGTTAATAATAAAATTTGCATACAATGTTGCGATCATTTTCTCCAGGATGTCTAAGTTTAACTTCTATTATCGTCTCACTTTGACTGTTGTCTCGGTATATAAGTTGAGTCTGAAATAATGTAAAAATCCACTCTCAGCTTCAAGATTTGATAGGCATTACTCCGAGGAAAATTTCGGATAGGAACTCATTCCAAACCAGTCCGAACTATTCCGATTCATTCCAAAATCTCTCCCGTCCAATCCCAACCATGTCGAATCAAATTTTCAATCCTTTTCAATCCGTGTATCAAAATCGCATATTCAGTCCGAACCCACATTTTAATCCTTTTTTGGATTACACAATTGAAATGTGGGTTCGGATTGAACTTGGTTTGGTTGACGAATTAAGGATTGAAAAATTGCATCAGATTGGTTCGGAATGAATTCCCATCCGAAAAATTTGCCAGGGTATCTTTTTAACACTTATTCTATTTTATAATTTTATATTAAAAGTTACAAGTATTTACCAATCTAATGTAGCCATAGGCGTAACCATTTGGATGATGAAAAGAAGCAATAGCCCTCAGTTCCCTAGCTTCAGATGGAGCATACCCTCTTTCCACCGTGGCACAAGACCACCTAAATGTAATAAAGATTATTGACAACACAATCCTGACATCAAATTTTTTTTTTACGTTACCTCAAATTTCTGTCCTTTTTGTGAATTACAACACTTCGTCCTAAAATACTTCTTGGTCCAAATAGGGGCAGTAATGTATCATTATATGTAGCAATATATCGGGTCTTGTTATCTAAGGTACCAAATTTGCCACTTAAGTCACCCATTTCATACTGATCAGTTGTACCAGCTTCTGGCAGAGGTACATGTTTTGTGTTAACTTTCAACGGATTCCAGTGGCCATATAGGGTCGAATCCTCACATGGAAATTCCAAATCCATTTCCACAGGCGTCTATAATATTACGAATTAGTGCTCAATTTAAATTTCGGAATGTGTATTCGTTATATTCTCATTCTAAAATGCCTGCCCCTTTCTATCTTTTTTTTTCAATAAAGAAATTTCCTACCACGTGAATATGATAGCCACTCGTTATTGAGGATAAACCTTCCAAATTGACTTCAACGTCAGTCACATCGTACTCGCTTTGTTGAATGAATTCCAATTTTCCTCTAACTGGTGTTGGATCTTCACCATTCCCGAACCAGTTTTTAACTACTGCCTTCCTTCTGTAAACTCGACTAATTCTGCAACGTTTGGGAAAAAATCAGTAAGAACAATTTCAACTCTAGTAATTAAATTGTGCAAGAAGTAAAATATAATTGCAGCTAATATGAAGCTAACATACACTGAACAAGCAAGTCTCTCTCCTCTTGCTTTAGGGCCATGATCATCGTAAATAACTAAACTCTTTCCTAAGATGCTATCGTATCCAGATAAAGGAATATTATTATCTGTGAATAATTTTCTTGTTAATTTAGATCCAAAAATCTTTCTCCCTGCAATTTCCAGTGTTCCAAGTCTGGTTAAGTCACCCAAACGACAAAGGGTGAACTCACTGGAGGAACACCGATTTGGTTGACTCAAACCCGACTCTATCTAAAATAATAAAACAAACTAATAGATACGTTTCAAGACAAATATTAACTAAGCAACACAGAAATAGTAGACTTCTAACCTTGTGAGGATTAAATGGTGCGCCAACGCTGAGACACCTGTTCTGCCAATCGTAAAAGTCCTTCCCAGGTGGGAGGTCATGTATCATCCATCTAAATTGAATACGAATTTAATTTATTACTTCACTATAATAATGAAATTTTCAGAATATTATAAATCGTGTGATTTTGCTTTAAATTTCAGAATTCCACCTGTGCTCAGCAGAATTGTTTAATGTTGTTCCATCAGCATGAACTAGATTTTCGACGATGATTGTGGTATCCATCTCAGGCTCATCTGTTGGTTGACGAAATATTATTCTGCCAACTAAAGGATATCGAAATATGACTTGAGCAGTTGTTAGTGGCATCGGTCCAGCATTTTTGGATAAATGAGGAACAATAATTCCACTGACCCAGGGAATGATACTTATGTTATCAGTCTCATTAAGCCTAGAAAATTAACAATTCAAGTAAGATTTTTCTTTATAAATTTAAACTAGGTACAAACCATATAATAATTCTTAAAGAGAATTTCACATATTCTTTGATGAAATAAGAATATTGTGAAACAATATTTTTTACGTACTTGTGAAGTACCAACGAACGATGCACAATACTGTGAGGACCTGAAAGAGGAAGATTGGTATCCCAGTAAAGTCCACTCAATTTGGCACTTCCGTGTAGAATGTCAGTGTGAAATGACCCTTCTACACGGCCCTGAAGTTTCCCTGATAAATCCCCTATAGCGTACTGTTCTTGCGTCCCAAAACCTATAAGATGTGAAAATTATAACATTTTCAAACCAGCATCTTATTACTAGGCTATGGTTCCATTTAATTGATATTCAAATAATAATATCTAACATTAATTGATTTATTAATTAATTCATTCTGCTCTCATTAAAACTCTTATGTTTCCCCTCGCTTTTCGCTTGCTTTTTCTTTCGCGTTTTTTCTCTCGTGACAATGTTACAGTTTATTAGTATACGTCAGTTTGACATATTATAAAATTAAAACTTCCGACTGCAGTGGGACTCGAGGGCCTTTCAAAAGTCGAAAATCTAACATATCTCTCACTTTATTTCCAGACGTTAGAAAAAGAGGTCCATTCGATTTTCGACACGGCTTCAGAGTCCCACTGAAATTGTTCCAATTCCATGAAAATGTTTCATCGTTGATTTTCGTGTTTTTAATTTTGCACTTTCGATTAAATTGTCTGAATTTTAGAAATGTGATGCACAATTCAAAAGTTTATTATTTTTAAGGACTTAGTTTCAAGATCCTAATTTAAGTTTTACTCCATTTTTAAATGAAGTTTTGATTTGTTTGATTTTTAACATTTCCAGTTTGAATTAATTGATTCGGAGAGTTTACAATAAGAAAGCAAATAATATCCAACGTTTCTAAAATATCACTTGATGCTACATAATATTATACTTATTATTCATCCTATTTATCTTCTTTAAAATTTGTATTACAATTTCAATTAATAATTATAATTTTCAATGCGTAATTCTATAACATTTTAAGTCTTGAGGCCTTGCATCTAAAGTTTGTATGCTTTAAAGGCTTAAATTCGAAAATCTGTGGTTTGAAATTTCTTCATTTTTGAAGGTTACGAATTGAAAATTTAATAATATTTTAGTTTCATTTTTGAATATTAGAAATGTCAGGACAATTTCACCATAAGATCTTTCAAACTTGCATATTGAAAGCCTTATATATAGTTTTTATATTAATTCATTTTAGATTCAAATATTCTAAATCCTTTGGTTTCAATTTTATTCATACGAAATTGTCTGCTTTTTTAAATACCTCGAAATCGTAGAATATCAAATTGAAAGAATTGTTACTTGCACAATTACCAGTTTAAAGGATTTGTCATTAAACAATTTTGAATTAAATTTCTCCAGAATAAATTAGAATTAAATAGGTTGAAAAATCAATAACTTACAATTGGAAAATACTTAATTGGAAGATTTCAAGAAAGCATAATTATTCTAAATGAAGTGTTGAAAATTTTAAAGTTGAAAATCGTGTCGTTTAAATTCAAAATATATCAAAATAGAACTATCTGGAATTGATACCTAAGTAGTTAAATCATTTCTTTAATTCTGAACGCTTACAATTCTAGAGTTCGGAATTTTCACGTTGAACGCTGAATTTTTTATTTTTTCCTTTCATAAGTTCAATTTTGCAATTTAAATTTAAATGGTTGAATTTTGAAAAGTATAATGAACTATTTTAAAATGCTTAATTTTAAAATAATTTAAATTTACTTAAAATAATTGAATTTTGAGGGTTTTGAACATAAACAAGTTTCAATATCACAATACTTGGTAATTGAACAATTTTTCAGTTTTAAATGAAGTTCGGATTCCTTTAATTTTCAACGTTGCCTTATGAAAATTGTTATATTTTTTTATGTTTCCCATTCATTAGAAATGATACAATTTCAACTCCTTTCTAATGAAGTTATGCAATTTTGCACATTAATCTGAAATTTTTCCATTTTGAGGGCTCCTGATTACAAATGTAAAAATTTCAATTTATTAAATTTCAAATGCTTTTAGTCAGACATGATACAAGTTCAATTTCTTTGCATGTCATTCGGAATGTAGGCCCTTTTATCCAAATTTTATCTGATCTAAAATTGTTTTATTTGGAACTTTTTTCTATTCAAAATCGTTCAATATATCTTATTGTTTCAAAAATTGAAAAACTATGAATATTTACAAAATTTGTTTAATAATAGGTTTTTAAATTCTACATATTTTTAATATAGGGAGGTGAACGCGCGAATTTACTGCTAGTGTTTTAATAAAATTAATGAAGAATTTTTCACTACCTGCTGGTGGTACTTCCTTTTCATCGACATTCAGTGGATTGTACATTTTTTTAGTTGTCGTGCAGGGTTCATCAACTTCTTCTAAATATTTTGCAGGTTCTTCAGGTAGCTCGTGAATTCTGTATGCTGCAATTTTCGTCTCGTAACGGAGTCTAGTTTCCAGATCATTCACAGGGTTCAAGGAAATATTTAACCACGTTGGATCAAAGGGTGATTCTTGAGTAAATGTGACCTCTCCTTTGATACCATGAGAGTTGATCAAGGCCCTAAGAATGGATTACAAAAATTTTATTCAACTTCATAGAAATCTGTTTTCTCTGTTGAAAAAAATGGATACTTTTTTAATCATTAGAATCTTTATTGTTTTTTTTAGTTCTTTTCTGTCATCCTTTTTCATTCCTATAATTTTTTCAATAACGTTGCAATGAAATTGTATTTTCTTTAAAAATTACTAACTTGGCTAAGATGGATCTACGATACTTGATTTTGGCACACGCTAAGAAGGCATCACTGTGATTTGGATGAAAGAGCACTAAATATAGCAAGCGATGTGATCCAATAACATCGGTGGGTAAAAGATCAAGACCTGGATCTCTATAAAAAGTTTTCGTTTTTCTAGAAGGATTTGTGGCGACTTTAATTTTTCCCAAGCGCATATCAACATCGCCAATAGACTTATCGGTACCAGCATTGTCTGGATCGAATACAGTCTGTAGTATATTGCAGTTACTTTTATCTAAAAATGGAAAAAATAATATATTTCTTTAAAAACTTATACTGATGCATTTTATTAATATTCCTTTGCAAAATACCTTTGCCTGGATCAAAAATGTCAGTAACGTAAATTTTCCACTGATGTTCAGTAAAATCGACAGCAGTCGAAATAAATTGATCAATATGATGCAAATTAGAATGAATTATGGTCTCTGTTGTATTTTCGCCTGCTTGACCACCTAACCATCGAAACCAGACTGTTCCAGCAATCGGTCCATGAAAACGAGCTTCGGACACTTTTTCTGCATTTCGATCAAGTACCTAAAGCCCATATCATTTTTAATTTGATAAATATCTAATTACTTATATAATTAATTGAAGATTTACCGTAATCGAAGCGCATATAGTTTTGGAACTATAAGTATCTCTAAGGACTAAACCTTTTCCCCAAAGTCCTTTTTCACCAGTTAAATTAAGTCCTGGTACTTCCACCGAACCTGTTTCATTACCAGGCATTTGCAAAGGACCCAGTAATTCTGTCAAGTCAATCACGCTACAAAAAGTAATTGAAAAAATTAGATCCTGTTACTTTCGATACTGTAATTCATAATATCATAATATTGTAATGCGATAATTAAAAGACCTTTTCCCTAAGTTTTGTTCGTCGCACCGGTCGTTGGTCACAGTGTAATCCACCGGAAATTGAGTAATTGACCACTCCCATAATTGATCCGGATATTGAAGAGTAGTTTTTAAAGAAAAGTTGATTTTAACATTTTCAACGTTTCCCGGCTCAAATTTAATCTCACCATGAAGTCCCCCTGACGATATGTACGCCGCCAGTCTTAGAGCATCTCCGGTTGCCACTGTAAATGAAATGAATGAAAAAATGAATTTTGAAATTTAATTTACCATCAAAAATGATTTTTTTAGGAAAAGAGAATTTTCATTGATTATGTTTACGAGTAGCAGAATCCAATACAAGAAAAAACAAAAAACGACCTTGGTTGATTAAAAAACATTTCGTTGAAGAAAAAATACTAAAAATAATTATTCATAATGATAGACGAATTGCGAGTTAACTCAGAATCGTTTCTTTAAATAAATAAAAAATATCTCGATGAATATCAATTGAAATCAAATATTCTTCAGTTGATAGATATGGAATAATGATAAAAATTAAAACAATCAAAAACAGTTAAGCAATTGTTATTTTGTGATTCTATTCTCCTATTCTATAGACAAATATTATTCATCGGGATGCAGGTAACTCGTCATCTTTATAATCATTGTTTCAAAAAAAAATGAAACATGTCAAATATATATGTAACTCGTTGAATACATGAAGTGTCACTTTCACTCACCACAAATTGTTAACAACACTATAAACCACATAATGTATTTTGATCGACCAGAAATATCACAGCATTTTCAGAAACTTAATTTTATAACGTTTTTGTAGTTGAAAATCAACCTACGTCAAAATCCATACCGGATGGAACTAGAATCTTGCTCCCGAGAGTCAAGGTAAGTCTAGAAGGAACTTTCTTTTTCTTCGAGGACTTGCATTGGTAGTGGGAGCAGAGTGAAATGGAGAACGATGAACCTCGCCTGGAAATAAGTGGGGAGCGATTTCAGGTATCTCACTGTAACGGTAGTAATACATTATTTTTCAATTTTCAAAAATATATTCAAAATTGGGTGGAAATAAATAAATAAATTTTTTTATTCTTTGTAAGTGCATAAAAAATATTTCGAAGTTAATTCTCTACAAAGTCGTAGACTCTGATACAAAATCATAAAAATGTACTTTCTCTATTGGAAGTAATAAGGATATTGAGTCGTATGAAAGTCTTCCTAAAAGTAAATCTTCGACTCATGAATATAGAATTCGACACTGTAAAATCAAATAGATTTTAGATCAAAATGATCCAAACTCGAGAATAAAAAAATTTACGGGCCCAACTTCACGATCCTAGGAACCGACAATCGATTTTTTTTAAAGATTGGAATTTGACATTCAAATCCGTACCAAATTGAAGAAATTATTCTTTTTTTTTTTTTGCAAACTTTTGATGACGTTGATTGTGTTCTACGATTTGGATAGACTCTAGAGACATTACTTGTAAATAAAAACTCCTGAAATTTGTTTTCTATCTACGATAACATAAGATGAACTTACGTATCATGAAGCATGTCCCAATTATGAAACAGTTCGACAAATAATTTGATTTTTAAATAATTTAAAAGTATATTTTTTAGCACAACTTATCATATTGATAAGTATGGAAGTTAGGCTTTTTATCTATATTGAGAGCAACTATGATTCTAAAGTTTTAAACACTAAACAATAATTTTACGACTTGTATTGCAAACGCACACGCGGCGTATAATGACCGACTTAAGTTCCTTGGCGCACAATGTACTATTTTCTATAATTTGAAAAAAGTGCCAGTTTTTCCACCTGTTTTCGGTGTAAAAACTGACCGATTTTAGGTCGATGACGTGGCGCATGCGCAGTGCCGACCTTTCCGGACAACAATAAAAAAGTGGACGGATGGACCCAGCTAACCTGTTACCATCCTGAAAGGTTCCTGAATGATCACATGTTATCAGAGGAATTGTTACTTGTATGTCAGTCTCCTAGCAGGTAACGGCATAATCGCCGCAGTTTACTAGGGAGACTTGTTTGCAACCGTTCCCTGTCAGACTAGTAACATGGTGGTAACAGTCGGCAGCGATCTTACCGGACGAAAAACTTCGTGCGCATGCGCAAGTAATAGGCATTCATTGGCTCTGTGAGCTCCCGCACAATTTAAAAGTGCAAACGTAAATAGCTTTTACCTTGATTTTGGAAAATTTTGTTTATATTTTTGCTTGTAGCGCATACGTTTCTTAAACTATAATTAACGATTAAAATATCAAAATTACACATAAAAATTACTACAAGCATTGTATGACTAATTAATTTTGTAGGATTTAAGGGGAGAGTTTTTTTAATAACTAAATAGTGAAGAAAACAACAAAATATTACAAAAAACTTGATTTTTATTTCATAAAATTAACTTTTAAGAAATTTCACGTGAAACCATCTAAAGAATGTTATTTATTATTAGCAATTTCTATTAAGCGTTGATGATTTTAATATTATTACGATGAAGCTTTTTAAGTATTTACAATCAGACGCAGTTTTAAAGAAATATTTTTCGAAAAGATTCAAAAACTTGTTGTATTTTTTAAAAACACAGTTTGAAACTAAATTGGAAAAAAATCTATTTTTAATTAAACAATTTTTTTAATGGATAGCTTACAATGTGCTCTAAAAGTCCCTTGAATATAAAAATGGGATCTCCCTTACTTTTCGAGAAATAATTAAAAACGTAGAGCTCAGACTCACGGGTGTTGGGCACGCCATGTCATGGCGTACGTTCTTAAATATTTGTCGAAAACTAAGTAATTAACATGGGCTTTTAAATGGGAAAAGCTCGATTTTCAAAAAAATTGAAAAAAGAAGTGCTTGTTATACATTTTTTGTCAATTAAAGTATTGTCACCTCTTGAGGAGTATTTAAGGAATAATTTCCACCCAATAGCTTTTAATTTTGACACACCTGAACCCCTTTAATTGTGCCCGGAAAATGCCCCAAAAAATGCAAAATAGCAGTTTTCTATCAAATTCAGGCTAAAGACGGTATTTTAAAAAAAATTTCAACATGAATTATTTTTAATCGATAAGTGACGAGTTTTAAATTATATTTTAAATAATTTTAAATTGTTTAAACAATTAGTATATGTTTAAACAATTTTGTTCCCTCTGTAAATCGTGAAAAGTTATTATCTTTCAGAATAAATCGTACAAAGTTGATGAATGTCAAGAGTAGTAGTTCTTGTTTAACTTATTTGGTAATTATTTAAACAATTTTCATTTGTTTAAACAATTTTTTCTCCCTAAAACTGTAAAAAGTTATTATTTGCTGAAAATAATGGCACGATTAAAGAATGTTGAAAGCAATACATTTTTTAAGGATGTTTGGTAATTATTTAAACAATTTTGACTTGTCTAAACAATTTTTTCCCCCTGTAAAGCGTTAAAAATTATTACTTTCTGGAATTATTGACACAATTAAAGCAATTTAAGAGTAATATTTTTTTTCTACAGAATATTTAGTAATTTTTTAAATAATTTTCATTTGTTTAAAAAATTTGTTCTCTGCAAATCGAGAACATCTATTCTTTTCAGCAATTAATGACACAATTATCGAATTTTAAGAATAATATTTCTTTGCTTAAGATACTTTGAAATTATTTAAACAATTAATAATCATTAATAATCATTAATATAAACCATTTTTGCAGTCTGTTATGAGTAGTTATTTTTTCAGATCATATATTCATTAAACTGAATAATTTTTCAAATGAATTTCGGGTAATAAGCATCAACAAACATTTTTAAACAAACAAAAATTGTTTAAAAAAATAAAAATTATTTTAAAAATTGCTCAAGATTCTGTAGAAAAAAAATATGACTCTTAAATTGCTTTAACTGTGTCATTAATTCCAGAAAGTAATAATTTTTTACGCTTTACAGGGGGAAAAAATTGTTTAAGCAAATCAAGATTGTTTAAATAATTACCAAACATCCTTCAAAAATGTATTGCTTTCAACATTCTTTAATTGTGTCATTATGTCCCTTTCCAACATTTTTGCAAAAGTATTCATAATTATAATTCCGAAACGAGATGTATATTTTGAGGTTAAGCTGTCATTGCACGTTGCGTTTCCAAACATCACTTTGTTACAAGCATGTGATTACAATGACGGGATAATGTTACCTGCTTCGCTTGTAATTTGTTACTACTTTGAATGGGAAATATATTGTCACTGGGTGACCAGCAGGGAAGTCACCAGTGACTGGTTTTCTGAATCTTGTTACAATTATGTGACTATTCGGACTAGTAACTGTGTTAGCTGGGAAGTGGAAAAAGTAAATTGACGCAGTGACAAAAGTGAGGCACAATGAAAAAAGTAAATAAAGTGCAAACTGCTTTGTGTTACTCCGGGTGTGTTCGTGCTGCCTCGGGTGTGCTCATGCATCGTGCGCAGCCAACTGCATTCTATTTTCCGACTTCGTCCCTAACCTAAAACACCGTCAGTTTCTACGAAAATACTGATTGAGTTAAATGCTCTTTTTCGAAAAAAATGAATATAGTGGACCTGACATTTCTTTAGCTTCAACCAAAGAAACATCTTATTGTTTTGCTTCCATGTAAAAAAAATTCGTGGTGATAAAACGTTTCAAAATCGCGAAAAAAATAAAAAATCCCAAAATAGCTGAATCAAAAAAAAAAAAAAAATTCTGATAATTCAGAATGATAACATGTTACTTTCGTTCAAGCTGAAGAATATTTCACATAACCAACTTCTTCCAAAATTTCTATATTTGTACAAAAATGTTCTTTCAGATTTCTAGTTTTATATTAGTGTTCACTAGTAATAACGGTACATATAACAAATTTTAAAAAGTGCATTCACAAGCATTAAACTCCTAGTAGAAAAATCTTCTGGCGCTGGCCAGCCCTAGATCTAGACCGTCTAGATTTTAATCTGGCGCAAATCAGACGATCTAGTGACTAGTCTGGGACTGGCCAGCACTGTAACACTTTTATAAAGTCAACGACTTGAGGGTCTAGCCACTATCTTAACACTCCAGTTAGAGGTAAATACAATAAATAGATAATACCTAAATAAATAGTACATAGTATATAACAAATATAATAGTAAATAATATGTGGACAGTTTGGCGCGCGACTGTTGGTCCACGCGCTTCGCGATCGATAATATATTTATCTCGCGCTTCATGCTCGATAATGTATTTACCTCGCGCTACGCGCTCGATATTTGTATTTCCCCCTCATTTGCGCACAGACCTTTTAAAATTAAAGGTCAAATCATCGATAACTGTGATTTGGTGATTGTGAATTCTCTTTTGTTAAAACTCCTTTGGCTTTAACGAACACATTCTCATCACGTATCTCGTGCTTTGCACTCGATTTTGTCCAAAATTCGAAATTTTCCACATTATGTTAAACATTATTATATCAAATGTATATTATATTCATTTCTGTACTCAAGCTGGTTCTGCTTATTCAGATATTGCAAAATAATGTATACATTTTATTTTTCATGATAAATTCAATATTTGCTCCTCATTTTGCACCAATTGTTGTTCTAACCTACCCTGAAATATATATTAATTTCAATAAAGTTATATTATTATAATTCATAATATGTATTGGTACTGAAACATACGTATTTGCATTGTCTTCTCTTATGTTTAAAAAATTGCACATCCTATACCAAAAAGGTTACTATTATACATTTCATTGCAACTCTTGTCGTTTTTCCAAAAATTCAATTGTTCTATTTTGAATGTTATTTTTTACGAATAAAAGATAAATTAAGTGTCCTATTAAAAAGTGATTATTGACAAATGTGTAGATCTTTTTTGGTTGTCAAATTTTTGTTTTCTTATCTCCTTTTGTAGCTTGCAAAGTTTGACCGCGAAATGGAATTTTTAATTTTTCATTATTTTTTGTGTGATCAAATTTTGAATTTGGAATTTTTCGAAAAAATTCAAAAATTTGTTATGATAATATTGCAGGGCTTTCAAAAGCAACTTTTTCTCTCTCTTGGCTTCTTTCATATCGTGCGTTGCTTCCCTCAAAATGTTATTTTTTTTTTTGCTTTTGAAAATGCTATAACTCTGATAATTTTATTTTTATCGGAAAATGTCATAAGGATGAATTGTTCAAGTTTTTGAGTGCTATAAATAGCCGTACATACAATTTTAAAATCTTGAGGAAAAATGGTCTCACAAATTTTCAAAATGCTCTAACTTTTGGAATTTTGATCCAAAATAGCTGGTTAATGAGCTTGTTTTTTCTTTTTAGGCCTTGAAAAAGTGTGCCAAAGCACAATCCAATCTGATTATTTTTTCGGAAGTTATCGTGCCTACCGTCTACAGACAGACTACAGACTTCATGCAGACAGACAGACACCTTCGTTAAAATCGTTTTTCTGACACAGAGGGTCTCAAAACGTGGAGATATGATGAAAACCGATTAAGTCAAATTTTACATAAAACCAATATCTTGTCATTATGATGAGAATGTACAAATTCTAATTATTCAACGTATTGATAGTTTTTAAACCTAACTTACATATTCAATATAACTGTAGAAAAACGTATACGCAGAAAATTCGCCATTACCGAAAATCGATCCCTAACCGCCTAAAACTGCACACGCTAGCACTAGAATACTAGACTACCGAATATTACAATTAATTTTTAGCTAAAAAAGAAGCTCAATCATTCACTGAGAATACTATAATTACTTAGAATATTCTTTGGAATAGAGTATCTCATATTTTGGTGATATTTATTTAAATCTATAGGAATATTATCCTGGTATACTTCTTTATTGCAAGGATAAAGTTTCCAACTTAATATATTACTACAATACCAAGACCTTGATATAAATTGAAAAGAATAATCGTTTCAAGAATATACACTTCTTATAGTCTTAAATATCCTGTACTTTTTCTGATATGCACTGAGAAAGGGCTTGATGATTGACACTTACAAATTTTAATGTTGTTGGAGTCAGCTAGACTATCAAGACAATAAGGAAAAAATAGTATAGTGTTAATTTCTTATTTCAAGTCATTTCATACACCGTGACAATTCTTCAAAAATGATAAGAAAAATGTGGCTGATTCACACTTAAGAATTGTTATGTTATGGGAGGCTCACCAGTGCCAGTTTTGGGCCATATTGGACTTTCAAGACAATGAGGAAACCAACATTTTTTTTATATTGTCAATTTCTTATGCTTGATTGATTTTAAACTCTGACCATTTTTCGAAAATGATTAATAAAATTTGGACGATTGTCACTTAGAATTTTTCGTGTTGTGAAAATCTAACCAGTGCCAGATCTGAGTCAGACTAGACTGTTAAGACAAGAAGATCTAGATGACGCCAGATCAGGGCCAGATTTTTCCACTAGTGACATTGAGAGAATTCGAAGAACAGTCCCATTTTTGTTATCTTTCCCCATAACTGTATATATTTAGGTGTTTTCAGACAAAAAAGATCTACATACATCATTTTTCTCCACGAACTAATTACTTATATTTTTTTTCATTGGATTACTGTTTCCTGATGAGGAGAGCATTCGAATCTCGGAACGCCGACAAGATATTTTTAATTAAGGATCTTCTCAGCATCATCAAGTTCTTTTTATTTGGTCTCAAGTATGCCATATTTTACATCTAACTCTATTTATATTTAAAAACTATAATCACTTTTGAAATTAAACAAAAAAATGTCCATCCATGGCTGTTCTTAATTTGAACTTAAAAATTAGATTTATTTTTTCCGTTTTTCATGTCACCATGTTCCGAAACTAACTTTTTAACTTGAATAAGTAACTTGTAATTTTTCTCTGATGAAAACACAAAAATGTGTACTTTTACCAATTTGACTGGAGAACTTCAATCTACAAATCACATTGTCAGCAGAAAATATGATTCTATAATGAATATCACTTTCCTATAACTATTGATAAGGATAGAAACTCCTGATTAAATTAGGCACTAAATCTTGGACTTTAATTATATGCTGTCACAAGATCAGGAGCACGTGGCCACGAATTTATAAAATATTGATTTGTGTTTTTCGAGGAACTTGATCAGTGAATTTACTATTCTACTCTCTTCATGATTAATTTATGGCATCCATGTACTTCCCAGACCGTTCTTGAACGATTGAATTACATTTCATTAAAAACGGATAATAACGTTTAACTAAGAAACAAAGAATGAAAAGGCAGAATAAAGCCGTCGTTTCATTTCCAGATTTAAAAATGTACAGAAGGCTGCAAAGCTAAAAAAATAAGTAAAAATAGAAAAAAGAATAGTAAAAATAGTAAAAATAATATAAAAAGAATAGTAAAAATAAAACAGAGTAGTTTCGTAGGCTAAGAATAGATAGATCTCACCCCTGCCTTTAAAATGATAAGGGCAGTAGACTGTACTCCTTTATCGTGAGACGGACTCGACAGGGCCTCGGCCCGAAAATCGTCATTCCTTGTCTGACTGCTACGACGTCAACTTGTGTTTCATCAAAATAAACTAACTGACCAGATCTACGAATCTGCGTCAGAACAAATTAAATTAAAGTGACTTTTTATTCAGACCATCACATAAATTGGCGATCCATGCCTGGAGACGTCACCCAACCAAGTTGGCACTGTTGTAATTGCAGAATTCAGGGACTCTGAAACCCACGGCTGACCAGAACGAGTCAGTCCACTGAAGCAGCCACAAAATATCTTCACTGGGAATCTCAAGTGAGTAAAAAGAAGAGGAAAAATTTCAAAATAAAAAGGAGTTAGTCGACTACGCGAGACTAGACCTTTCGTTAAAAAACGTTCATCGATTCATTCACAATATTTGGCCAAATTTGTAGCACTTTCGTTTCAAATGGTGAATTTGAATCAGAAAATAGTCACTGGCTAGAGGGCTGACTTCGCCACGGACTATACGCGTACGCGAGTATTTCATTGTACCGAACGATATAGAGATTAGGTAACTTGGCGCGACGCACTGCCCGACATCCGCTAACATAAGTAGGAAACTCAAAGAATTAGGTACACTATTTAATTTATTTTAATGCTGTCGGCTGATGAGGCGAAGGAGATGAATGCAAGGACCTTGTATCTACCTCAATTTGCCGTAATAAATCCAAACAAACTTGGGAAGATTCGCCTAGTCTTTGATGCTGCTTAAAGTAGCGGAGTAAGCTTAAATGACAAACTCTTAGAGGATACCGACCTTAACAATTTACTGGTGGGAGTCCTCCCAATTTTTCGAGAACGAGCCATAGTGATCTGTGGTAATTTGAGGAAAATGTTCCATCAGATGAGAATTCATCAGGAAGATCAAGGGAGTCAACTATTAACAGGACGAGACAAGAGTGCTGGTGAGTTGCTAGCTTATCAGATGGAAGTCATGATCTTCGGGGCTGTATCATCGTCTTACGTTGCCGAAGAGATCAAAACCCGCAACAACGAAGGATTCAAAGAAGAGTTTCCAGAAGTACGCCGATCAATCGTCGAGCGCCACTACATGGATGACTACCTGGACAGCTTGGACGCCGAAGAAGATGCTATCCGAAGAGCGCAAAGGTAGCTTTTATCCATCAAAGAGGTGACTTCGAGACCAGAAACTGGATGTCCAACTTCAGAAGTTCTGAGCTCGTTTCCGGCTGAAGTCGTTGCGCAGCGAGGAGAGCAGCTAGCCTTCGGAGTAGAGGAATTCGCGCGAGCCCTGGGGGTGATCTGGTCACCGGAGAAGGACATGCTCATCTTTACCGCCGACTTTCCACGTATCTATAGTCGATTAATCAGCGGAGGAAAACAACCAACAAAGCGGGAAGTTCTAAAATAAATAATGTCAGTTTTTGAACGGGTAGTCCCCTTGACAGTGATGACGATTCGAGGTAAGATTCTGATGCAGGATATTTGACGGTCTGGACGTGACTGGGACACTCTACTTTCAAACGGGTTGACAAATAAATTGACAACCTGGTTAGCAGACTTGAGAGAAGCTAGCAAATTGAGAATTCCTCGCTGCTACTCCATCGGGATTGGTAAGTTGCATGACGTGCAGCTTCATATCTTCTGCGATACAAGTGTACAAGCATTTGCAGCATTCGGATATTTTCGACTGGAGGGGGATGCAGGTACAAGAACAAGTTTGGCAATGAACAAAAGCAGAGTCGCACCGTTGAAGCACGTGAGCATTCCGAGACTGGAACTTCAAGCAGCACTAATGGGAAGCAGATTGGCTTGGATGACGATCTCGCAACACACCTTGAAGATTTATGAAAATTACGCCGAAGTTCCTGTGGACCGACTCACGGAACGTGATAAAGTGGATCCGTTCTGAATCAAGGAGATACCCTCCGGTCGTGACTCATCGAATTGCTGAAGTATTAGACCTGACTTTAGTACTGGAGTGGAAATGGGTTCAATGACGACAGACTCAATGATACTGTCTCTAAGGTGAATGATGACTCGACGAGGAAAGCCAGCGAGGATATATTTCGACAACGAAAAAACTTCGTGAGCGCGAATCACGAACTTCGAGAGGCGCTAGGAGAAACCGACCAGGAGGAGATACAACGACAGCTGGCTACAGAAAAGATCAAGTGGCACTTCATTCCACCTGGAAGCCTACATATGGGAGGTAGATGAGCCTGACGATCCTGACAGCTTGATACCAAACCACTTCCTTCTTATGTCGAAAGGATCGTACGAGAACCACGGAGCCCCTGGAATATTTCACCCCGATGGTGCATTTCTTAGGAAACAGTGGCGCAAAGCACAGACCATGGCTGATCTGTTCTGGAAACGATGAGTACGGGAGTACTTGCCACCACTTAACCGCCGTACGAAGTGGAACCGCCGAACAAGCAATCTGAACGTTGGGGATCTGATTGTCATTTGGGACAATCAACTTCCCCGGAACCAGTTGATGTGAGGGATCTTATCTGCCGTGTATCCTGGAAAGAACAAAAAGGTTCGGGTCGTGGAAGTGCGAACAAGAACAGGAACCAACCGGAGACCAGCAACGGAAATCTGCATCCTCGAAAAACAAAATGGTTTGCCTACTTTACAAGGAGAAAAAAATATGGCTATAATAGTAAGAGCACTAGTCATGCTTTTGTCGCAGGTTTCATTCAATAATTTTGAAGCCGTTATCCCTCGCGAAAATAGCGCGAACTTCGCCTTGCTATATTTGTAAAGAACTCACTCTATCAGAGTATGAGTACTCTTACAAAAGAGATATTAGGCCATGCCTACTTACGAGCCTAGCTTCACAACAAGCACCGGCAGGCGTGGCCTAACATCGCTTTTGTAAGAGTACTCATACTCTAATAGAGTGAGTTCTTTACAAATATAGCAAGGCAAAGTTTCTTAATGGCATGAGCCATCTAATGCTAAAATTGTCTAACCTGATGCCAATATTGGTAGGAATCCATACCAATTTCACACATGAAGTTCCGTGCTGTAATATTAAGAGCTCAACCTACCATAACAGTGCGATTTTTTTCTCCGTGTAGGGCTGGAATTTTCCAATCAGTCTGAGAAGAGTTAAGGGTTGGTGAGAGGGGTCAATGTGAGTGAAGACCCCACGCGCCAAGATCCTTTGCTTTCCGAAAAATCGATTATTGTTTTCGAATTGTTTTCTTGCAATTTTCTCGTTATTTCATTTGTTTTCATTCAACTTCACACCTTTCTCTACAAAACATTTTTCAGTTACTTATGAGCGTTGATCAACAGTACTATTCAGTTAAATATTTATTTTATTCGGTTGAAAAATAATTTTTTTACTGCAAATTTAACTATTCCATTTTCAGTTGAAAATTGATTAGTTCAAAATTGAACTATTTTGTTAAAAATTCGTTTGAATTTTTCTCTAACTAAAAATTGAACTATTCCATTTTTACTTGAAACTTTATCTTTTTTAATTGAAAATTAATTAATTTTGCTGAAAAATCGTCTTTTTTGCATTAAAAATTCAACATTTTTGTCCGAAAAGTTCTCTCCTTTTGTCGAGGATGGAAATAATTTCCTATATAGTGCACTTTCCAAAAAATCTGGTCTTTTCTTTCGACTTGACCCAAGTAGCCGGGTGAAAAAACTGAGTTTTTCCTAGGTTTAGACCTATGCTCAGACCTAGGTTAAAAGATAGGTTCATGTCCGTCTACATTTGTTTATTTTAAAAAAATTAATTGAGTTTTACGCAAATTCAACGAAAAATGCAGTAGTTTTAAGAAAAATAGTAATAATATAATTGAAGAATCCAGTAAAAAATTGATAATTTTACAAAACTTCATAAAAATGTCATAAAGCCATGTTAAAATGTGAAAAATAATTTTCATTCATTTTTCAATTTTTTTTTTCGATATTAATCAACTATTTACTACTTATGACATAATAAATTACCCTTGTTGGACAACGTGCAATAAGTATTTGTTGCCATATCTGGCTGTGCATTATTATTCTTAACGACTTGGCCATCAGAACTTCTCACCGAGGCGGTAATCTTGACTATTTGGATTCCAAAATATATATGTATATATTTATAATTAAAAACAAAGTTAAACAACCACCGCAGGGTACCACTAAGAGCAACTGCCATCTTGAAAAAATGTCAATGGCCCCCAGTAGAACCGCGGTAAAATACACCTATGGCCACGTCTCACATCCGTGAGATGGGTGGTCACAGGGCACGACGAAATCACAACGACAGGCCGGCGAAACCCTCGTGTGTCTTGAGGACACGAAGCGACCCAAGGATGACAGCTTTCTGCATCCATCTCGCAAGAGCCTTGGCATATTTTTGGCACGCGGGTATGGCTTTAAGGTTACGAACCAGCGATAATTTCACACCTCCGAGAGCACCTATCACAAGAACAAT
>CAKNXH010002083.1:19919-98733 GCA_932178445.1 Andricus quercusramuli | reverse complement strand
ACAACAAGTTGTATTGTTAAACAACAATTCGGATACCATGATCAGAACTAGGATCAATTAAATCCAAATTATTATTTAATTCAGTGAATAGATTTGAAATACCATCAATATTGATTACAACAATTAACACTAATAAGTGTTAACAACAAGTTATATTGTGAAACAACAATTCGGATACCATGATCAGAATTAGGATCAATTAAATCCGAATTATTATTTAATTCAGTGAATAGATTTTAAATATCATCAATATTGATTATAACCATCAACACTAATAAGTGTTAACAACAAGTTGTATTGTTAAACAACAATTCGGATACCATGATCAGAATTAGGATCAATTAAATCCAAATTATTATTTAATTCAGTGAATAGATTTTAAATATCATTAATATTGATAACAACAATTAACACTAATAAGTGTTAACAACAAGTTATATTGTTAAACAACAATTCGGATACCATGATCAGAATTGGGATCCATTAAATCCGAATTATTATTTAACTCCATTTTGTGAATTTTGAATATTATCAGTCGATAATCTCAGTTAACCTAACGAAAAAAAAAATCTCCATATTCAATGGCAATGTCAAAAAAACAATTCGGATGTCATAACTTGATTTATGATTAATTTAATCCGAGTTGTTGTTTAATTCCGAATGAGATTCGATCTCAGAATCCTAATACGCGTGAATTTGACCCGAGCGATCGAATTTTACCCATCGCTGTGTGACGTCCCTCAAGCCCCAGACGCTGGGCGTCATTTTATAACCCTTATTTTAAATGAATATTATTATTTTAGTTTATTTACCATGTTGGTTTCTCATGGTTCATTGCGTTGAGCGCCAGCTAAATTTTACCTAAATTTAGCAAAAGGGATAAACTGATTGGGTTCAGAACCTCTTCAAATTTTGTTAAGACGGGTTATTTACGGTTCGAGTTAGAGAGTGACTAGGCCCTACTAATTCAGATGTAAGGGAAGCGGAGAGGGGAGTGGTCAGGATTGACGTCACACGCGAATGAGTAATGAACACTCACGAGTAATTTCCATTTTTAAACTCGTATATTTAAACATAAACATAAAGGAAGTTATTTCAGGTCGCGATACATTTCGAAAACAAAAGATTAGTCGCCCGATTTGCCGATTATCAGACGGCCATATTTGATGGCCACGCGCTAGAATCGCGGGAACACATATGTATCGAGTGACTTTTATTTAAACTCCTATTTCTATACTTTAATTAAATTGATTTGATTTAATTAATATCAAGAGTCGAATATAGCGAAATTTGTTCGAAGTTACCGATACATATCGACAATTACAGACTAGTCGCCCGATTTACAATTTACCGAACGGCCATTTTTGATTGCTACGCGTAAAATTCGCTGCAACGCCTAACTCGCGAGTCGCGTTTAACTAACTAGCAATTCCATGAAATTCCACTAATTTGGAGTTTTAGATTAATAACTAGCACGCGCCCGTGATGATGATTATGCATGGCCGGATGCCACCGAATCGGCGTCGGACATTTTACGGGACCGCGTGGTCGAATTCCTACACTCCGATTCACTGACTCTACGCCTGGATGACAAAGCGCGACTAAGAATTCCGAAAAGTTCCGTTGAACCACCGAAGTTACACTGAGTTGGACTCGCGAGAATACATTTTTGAGCGGAAGTGTTAAGACGCTACTAGCAACGCGGTCACTGGTCAGCCATTGCTGACGACTCGTAAATTCGTGGCCATTATAGCCCACTCGCGTACATTTGCAAATTTAAAATGAAATAAGATATTTCGAACACAAGAAAAATAAGGTAGAGAGCAAGAAACTAACAACGTAAAACCTCACCTGAGATCACCCTTCGTCCCCGTAGGGAACCACGTCCCAGTGGCATTTTTAGAATTCAAAAGTAAATCAGCGAGACTCTGAAAAGTCGCAGAGTAAAATTTTGCTGCTGGCTACGTGAGCGTCGAACTAACAGTGACGATTGTCGAAGATGCTCGTCCCCAAAGACTTACAAACCTGTATTCCGTCATGCGCAGATGACCGATTTTGCAGATCGAGCGCGAATACGTTTGCAACTGGCGGCAAGCATGCGTTACGTCACGAGTCGGCGACGATCCTGCGGATAGAGAGAGAGAGAGAAAACTCATCCACAACGGACGGCACGAGGTGGCGCACGGACGCGCAGAACGACCATGCGGTCTGCTACGTTATAGTCTATGGTACCGCAGTATGGCCGCGCGCTTGTTCACGCCGGTTTGTTTACATCGCCGCGATGTGCACGTGGACGTCGTCGCCCTGGTTAACGTTGATCGCACGGGACTCCCCTCCATGCGAGTAACCAGGTTCCTCTTCCCCGAAGTCGGGATGTCGTGGCCTCTGCGTTGTTTCGCGTGACGTGTGTACGTGTTGTGAGACTGTCACTGACCCTGGTCACTAGTGACAGTCGCGCGGGTGTGTGTGTGCTGAGCCCTTCGGCTCCGGTTTATATAAAAAAAAAAAAAAAAAGAACGTGTGTGATTAGTGAGTGAAGTGTTTTACTTATTTATTTCTGTCCCTGGTCGGACGATTCTGACAGACTGTCAGCTGACATGGGACCCATAACCTCCAATCCTGGTTATCGCAGATTATTTTATTTCACTAAATGAAGGTAATGTTGACGATTATTTACGTGATTTTGGAATGTGAATTTCAGTTTACGGTCGACCATTTATAATGATCGACAGGTAGTTGACTTGAAATTTTGAGTGATTGTTTCTTTAAGAGTACATTTTACTCGAACCAATCCACTCCAGCTGCTCGCAGGCAACTGTCAGAAAGTTGACTACTAGTTCGAGCCTCACGAGTAGAGCTGTGTAAAAGTACGTTTATTAATTTTCCAATTATTTGTATACGTAGACTAATGCCACGTTACAATATATATATATATATATATATATATATATATATATATATAAAAATAAAAAAAAAAAGATAAAAAACCACCGCTGGGTCCCACTGAGAGCAACTGCCATCTAAAAAATGTCAATAGCCCCCAGTGGAACGAAATCACAACGACAGGCCGGCGAAACCCTCGTGTGTCTTGAGGACACGAAGCGACCCAAGGATGACAGCTTTCTGCATCCATCTCGCAAGTGCCTTGGCATATTTTTGGCACTGGGGTATGGCTTTAGGGTTACGAACCAGTGATAGTTTCGCACCTCCGAGAGCACCTATCACAACGACAATTACTCGGAAAGAATATTTTGGGTACAGTCGTTGCAGCTCTCTTTTAAGGTCTTGATACCTCTCCTCTTTTTCTTTCTCCTTAGAAGTGATGTTGTATTCGGACGGAGCCGAGAATTCGATCACGAATATAGTTCGTTTCTCGAAGTCGTGGAGAACAATGTCAGGCCTCGAGTGCGCAACGGAGACTGCTGCCCGAAAATCTAAGTTCCAGAAAATTTGGGAATTCTCGTTTCGGACAATTGACTCTATATCCCTTGGAGCGTTCGGTAGGGCAGGATCGCGACCAACCGTAAGAGCGAAAAAGATGGTAATAAAGTACTCTTAAGGCCGCATTATGTCTATAGATATACGTCGTTCCTGCGTGGGTCGGACACCCCGATAGTATGTGTTCTAGGTACTTAGCGTGTGCATGACACGCTCTGCACCTATCACTGGGAACTTCTTGACATAAAATGTGGTCACGGTATGCTAAGGTGGAGATGACACCGTTCTGGCATGCGAAAATAAAGCCCTCTATACCTGAATTGAGCCCTGATGATTTGAGGAAAGCAAAAGTTTGCTCCTTCGACAAGGACTGTTTTTATACATTTCTGTGAACGTTTCCGTGCATATTCTTGTTGAGTAGCTCTTGATGAAATTTTCCAACCTCTGCTTTCTTTACTTCGGCTTTTAGACTCGGAGCATCTAGATGGAGCAATATGTACTTTCCTCACTTCGGATGTTAAAATTCAGGCCAAGGGTCTCGGCCGCTTGCTCCGCAGCTTTGTAAAGGAACGCTCCTTCGCCAATCATCTCGTGGTTCCTGACCCTCTTTAGGAGAGGATCTCTGCCATTTACAACGATGTAAGCTGCACTTAGAACAATTCGGTTATGAAGACACTGGAGATGCAAAAGTCTGCGTCCGCCTGGACGGCGTGAAATGTACAATCGCGGAACTGACGAACTGATATGCAAGCTTTTGTGCATATGCATGACCTTACGTGTGGTGACATCAAGGGTCTTAAGCTCGTTCTTCGTTTATTGAACCACCCCAAACGAGTAGAGTAGAACCGGGGCGGCAAGCATGTTAGTCGCAGATACCTTGTTTAACGCCGACAGATTGGAAGCTGTCGAAGAAGATGCTTGTATCTGCTTCGGAGAGACTCCTTCACTGATGTTACGTTCTGAATGCGGCTTGAGGCACGCCCAGGTATGTATAGGTCTCACCATTATTAAGATGTCTAATAACACTTATATCCATAAGCTCAGGGTCCTTGGCAACGCCAATAATCATTCCTTTCTTCATATGAATTTTGGCACACTTGTCCAAACCAAAGTCCATTCCAATCTCTCCTGCATAGTTCTTGAAAATATTTATAGCAGATTGAAGATTACTTTTACCAGAGGCATAGATCTTCAGGTCATCCATATAAAATACATGAGTGACCTTATGTTCGCGCTGATTAGTGTCGGCACAGAGGTATCCAGAAAAATTTCGTAGTGCGAGAGATAGAGGCAGGAGTGTGATGCAAAAAAGCAAAGAGCTCATGGTATCACCTTGACAGACGCCCCTCTGGAAGGTGGAATTGTTCGTTGTCAGACGATAATTCCTAGATGAGATGGAAGATCTAGTTTTCCAAAGAGGCATCAATCTGTCTATGCATCTCACTATGTGTGGATGTACCTTCAAGCTTTCCAACAGACAGATGTTAAGTCTATGAGAGGTTGAATCGAAAGCTTTCCGGTAGTCAATCCAGGCCATTGACAGGACGCGCTGATGGGCGGCAGCGTCTTTACAGACACACCTGTCAATTAGCAGGTTCTCTCGACAGCCTGCTACACCTTTTTTCGAGCCACGTTGTTCGTACATCTCTCGCCATATAGGCTCAATTCGTTGAAAAATCCTGTTATTAAGGACAGCTGTAAACATCTTATACAGTGTGTTCAAACAAGTTATTGGCCTGTAATTCTCTGGTCTGGACAAGTTGCCTTTTTTCGGCAGGAGTATAGTACGTCCTAACACCAGCCACTGCGGAATGGGCATCTCCGACTTTAAATATGAGGTGAATATGCGGGCCAAATGTTGGTGTATAAAAGTAAACTTCTTCCACCAAAAGTTCTTGATACAATCTGGTCCAGCAACGGAAAAGTTCTTCGTGCCTCTAAGTGCTTTTTTCACATCTTCGGCAGTGACTGATGGACATTCCTCCTCAGATTGTATGAGGTTGTCGCAAGACTCCTTGAAGCGGATGATATTGTCATTATCTTCTTTCAACTCTAGTGTTTTAGGATTTTGTACACCTCTCTCCAAAAAGTCTCTACCTCCTTGGGCTTGGGAGGATTTTTTACAAAAGCAGGGAGATCGCTGAAGAGGCGTGATGGGTCAGCGAGAAATTGTTGATTCTCTCTGATCCATCTCTCCCTCTTCTGTATTCTCCTACTTGCGTCAGATAAGAGCCGTATTTTGTCAACAATATGTTGCTTGATTGTCAGCAGCTTTGACTTGTTTAGTGTATGATTCAACATCCTTAGTTCTTGGGCGAACTTTCGAACCCTTTCCGTATATGCATACATGCATACAGATCTACATACGTACAGGCACACACATTCGTAAAAATCTGTGTTTCGTGACAAGCATGTATGCGTTTGTTTATAACCGGCTCACACCATTGATGCCGCCATTTGTAATTCATGTATTTCAACGCTTTTTTGCAAGAGGCGCTGCGAACGATGCAAACTAAATAAATCCGAATCTATGGCCCCGAGCACAATGGAGACTCGAACTCGAAACCTGCACCTGAAGATATCTCTGTCCTTTTTTACCGTACCTACGGTAAAAAAGGACAGAGTTATCTTAGGGTTCAAGTTTCGGTTTCAGGTCACCATTGTGCTCGGGCCCTATGCGTCCAAATTTCCCAAAGGCCGCATGGGAGTGGGTTCTCCTTATACTACTTCGTGATTATAAGGTGAGTAAAGAACCATAACCTGCATTGTGATGTAAGTCTCTTTTTAAACTTCTTACGCAAACAAGACATTTTCAAATTAATCATTTTTACGCTTTGTAACTGTCATTTCTATTATAATTTAATTATAATTATGATATTAAATATCCTTTGTGAAAAACGTGTACGTTTCGATTCTACTTTCCCTATAGGACTAAAATCTTCATTTCCTTATAGTGAAACATTCAAATCATTATTTATTTTCGGTTTGAATAGAAGTATGTCAGAGATCTGTGTGTGCCTACAGATCAAAAATTCTATAATTTCAAAAGATGTTCAAATTATGCATTTTTAGGCTCTTAAGGGGCACTACTATTTAAAAAAAAACACCGATAATTTAAGGAATTGATTTTGATAATTTGAAGGGAGTTCAAAGAAGTTTAAAGAGTAAAAGTTATTTTTCAAAAATCCAAGGAATCTTAAAGATCTTGAAACAATTGCAAAGAATTTCAGAAGATTTCAAAGAATTTGAAATATTTTGATGTACTATAAAAGATGTTAAGGAATTTTTTATTGATTTCACTAATTTAATAGGATTTCAGAGGATTTAAACATTTTCAATTGATTCTAAAAGATTTCAAATTGATATATTGTAGGAAAATATTTAGAAGAATTTCAGTATATTCCGAGGAATTTATTATTTATTTTGATAATTTGAAAAAATTTTAAGACTGGGTATATTTTAGGGCATTTAAAAAGAATCCGAAGCATTTGAAAGAAATTTCAATACTTTCAATGAATGCCAAAAGATTTCAAAGAGTTTAAAATATTTCAGGATATTTTAACAGACTTCAATGAATTTTCAACGGATTTTAGTAATTTAATGGATTCAAAAGGATTTTGGAAGCAATTGCACAAGATTAGGAATATTTTAGAGTATTTCAAAAGAATCCAAGGTATTTTCAAGAGATTTCAATAATTTGAAGGAATTTCAATAAGGTTTAAAGGATTTCAAAACTTTTAGAGGTTTCTTGAAGATTCCAAGCATGTTTCATTTGATTTCATTATTTTAATTGATTTCAGAGGATTTGAATTATTCTAGAGTAATTTAAAAGATTCCAAGGCATTTTCAGAAGATTTAAAAAGTTTTAAGTAATTTTCCAAGTTTTAAAAGGTCTCGAAATATTTTGGGTAATTTCTAATGACTCCAAAGAATTTTTTTGTTTGAATAATTTTAAGGGATTTTAAAGGATTTGAAATATATTTTAGTTTTAATTTAGTTTAAATTTATTTCAGAGGATATCAAATATTTTAGAGTATTTTATAAGATTCCAAGTCATTTTCAAGAGATGTAACAAGTTTCAGGGAATTTTAAAAAAGTTTTCAGGACTTCAAAACTTTTAGATTATTCTAAAAGATTCCTAGGAGTTTTCAATGGATTTCAGTGATTTAATTGATTTCAGAGGATTGGAAATATTTTAGAAGATTTTAAGGCATTTTCGAAAGCTTCCAAAAGTTTCAACTTTCAAGTAATTTTAAAATATTCAAAATAAATATTTAAGGAATTTGGAAGGACTCCAAGGCATTTCCCAGAGATTTCAAAAACTTTGAGGAATTTCAAAAAATGGTTAAGGTTTTGAGAACTTTTAGAGTATTTTGAAAGATTTTAACACATTTTTCTAAGGTTTAAAAAGTTTCAAGAGATTTTTAAAGAATCAAAAGATTGCATTGATTTGAAAGTGTTTCAAAGCATTGGAAATATTTTAGGGTGCTCTTCAAAATTGCGAGGGATTTTGAAGAGCTTAAAAAAGTTCAAGGAATTCCAAATTATTGTGAAGGATTTGAAATATTTTAGGTATTTTGAAAGATCCTAAGAATTTTTTTATTGATTTCAGTAATTTAATGTTACTCATAGGATTTGAATTATTTTATGGTATTTTAAAAGATCTAAAACAATTTCAAGACCTTTAAAATGTTTCAGTTGATTTCCAAAGGTTTTAAGGGATTTGCAAACTTTAAGAGTAGGGGAAAGTTGCCTAAGACGAGCCCCCTTCCATATTTTCCAAAAATTTTCGATTTTAAGGAACTTTAGAAGAAAAAGCGATTATTGGCATCATAGTTTGATGTTTTATTTACAAAGTTCACACACTCAAAAGTTCAAAAAATGTTTAAAAGGCAATGAACTTCGATGTTGAAAAAAATATGTATTTGTCTCGTCTTAGGCAACCCGGTATCCTAAGACGGGCCCCTTTTTAAAATAAAAAAAGCTATGTAATTAAACATTAGATATTGATGAATTTTATTCGCAGCGTATTGTTTAAACATAATGTTTACGTTTATGACATATTAGTTACGTAAAATATCTTATAAAGCGTAAAATAAGCGTCAAATAAGATCTAACAGAAAATAAGTGTAAAAGAAGTTCAAGGACTAAATATTTATGAAAAGTTATAAAATTTCGAATATTATTCATCTCAGATCCAGAATTTACTGATATAAATCGAAAAAGGGACATAGTTTAAAAAATTTCTTATTCATGATGTAAAAGCAAGAAAGAGGTTAGGTCATTACCATTGAGACCATCGGAAACTCACAAGGAAAGCAGATTTCGCTTTTACCTACAGTTCTCTAGCCTAACCGGGGCTCGTTTTAGGAATTTCGCATGATCACAATTTTTTAAATATTTTAATCAAATAGCATAAGAATTAATAAAACGTAAGTATCAGTTGCAAAGTTTACAAAATTATCTATCAAACAAAAACATAACTTACTCCTTCAAATCATTAGAAGTTATTAAATCACAACTTCGAAAACAGGTGAAAGTTCGTTCTCTAACGTACGAAAATAATTTTTCCTTTCTGTTTTTGTTAATTTACTTCCAGTGCAGGAAAAAACACCTTCAAAATAACCAGAATTTTGCTGAACACGTATTCGCTTGCGTAAGTGATGACTATATTGCTTTTGTACAAAAATATTCATGGTGTCCCGTCTTAGGAGGGGGCTCGTCTTAGGCAACTTTCCCCTACATGTTATAACGAATAATTCACAATTTTTTATTTACACTCACAATTTTTTCAAGATGATAACGATGGCAGAATATACCTACAAATAAATTATGAGAAGTCCACTAATCCTTCAGCTTTTACCGAGAAACAAAAATGAAAAGGAGCTCCTCATTGGTGGCTACGTACATCATCCTGTAGTACCTTCTAATTATTTTGTACACATATTTTGTAATATTAATGAAATATAAATAGCATAGAAAAAATAAGTATTTGGATTATTCTTTTTCATACAAAAAATTATATGAATATATTTAGTGTTACAATAATGGATATTCTCTGTTTCAATCGCCTTGAATATAAACTTACCACAGAATATGATGAAGCAAGGGATTGTTATTGTTATTGCAACTTCCAAAAAACCAGTTATCGTTATGATTCTTGGAATACTGCCCATTTTCTCTTTAAAATACTATAGTCAAGTAAGTTGTGAATCTTGTTAACGATGTATGTATGATATATAATATATGCATTGAAAAAAATTGCAATTACATAAATTCTAAGTGGAATTATTGAAAACATTCAACTTACACCATTTACTTTTTAACTGCTTAAAATTGAACAGTTTTATCGGTTAAAAGTTGTTAGTATAGCACGGCTAGCCTCGATTAAGTTTAAAAAAATTGCTTGCACCTCCAGTTTCTCTTTTGTACGTGTTTCGGGGACGTCCCTCGGTTATTTTAAGCAAAGAAAGAAAAAAATCATTCTATTCGTTTTTGAGAAGAACAACTTTTTCACTTTTAACAATTCAAAGGTTGGACTTTCTCGAAATCGTCGCAAAATATGAATATCAGCTTATAGTTCAAAATTGTTCTCTTTTCTAAAATTTGTAAAGTATACCCTCACTTAGATTTTTGTGTGTGTATATAAACCAATTTTCCCGAAAAAAATAGAAAAAATCGACTAAAATAGGATTTAGTTTAACGAACTTCAATATTTTATTTTTAAGAGAGTTTGTTTTTAGTTCAGTAACAATGTGAAGAACATGCTACGTGAGATTAGCAATGTTCCTGGTATTCAGAGTAAAGAATAATTGGTTTTTATCTCTAAAATTAACGAAACGTCATTTTGAAACATTAAAAATCTAATTTTTCTCGAAAAAGTCGAAAATGAAAAGCAATTCATTGTTCAAAATTGTTCCACTCTCTGAAATCTGTAAAAATATAACCTTGCCAAATGTTTTTCCGGATGTATTTTAAGAAATTTTTCGAGAAAATGAAAAAAGTCGATAACATCGACTAAAGGAGCATTTAGTTTAACGAACTTTAAAATTTTTATGTTAAAAACGCTCTTTTCTAATTCAGTAACAAAATTCACGTAAATGCTATTTTAGCCCATCGTTATCAATTTTTTCGATTTTTTCTTCTCAATTGGTTAAAATACACAAAAGAAATGACTAGTAAGAGATAATTTTATAGATTTCGGAAAAGGGAACAATTTTGAACTATGAACTGCTATTTATATTTCGCCTAATTTTTTATAAAAATTTGATTTTTAATCGTTAAAAGTAGGAAATCGTTTTTCTCAAAAACGCGTTTTAGCGCTGTTTTCCTTCTTCGCTTAAAAACCCCGAGGGGCCCGAAAATATGTACAAGAGAGAAAATGGATGAGCAAGCACTTTTTGGTTGAACTTAATCGAAGCTAGCCATGATAGAGGTTTAAAAAGTTGAATGATTTTTTGTAAGATTCAACAAAGTTAACTGTTCACAATTGAACAGCAGAGAAACGATACCAATAGTGGACCATTCTTCAGAAGTGAAACACTCTAGTTCTCGTCCGAGAATATTGAATAATGAAAAAAACATTAAACTCATGTTTTGCCTCCAGCTTTCTAATATTATAAACTATCAAGTTAAATATGCTATTCAAAAATTATGGTTCACTTAATCAAAATTTGATGGCTCACTACTGATTCATTATCAATCTATGCACTTTTAAATTAACAACATTTTTTTTTAATCTGAACCTTAAGCAATTCATAAATGATATCTTTAATCATTATCCTTTTGGATATGCACGACTGCAAAAATGAACAATTTGAAATGGATTGCTGAAAATTAAATAGTTTCAAATTGAACAAAAGAAATATATTTTTTGTGTCACTTTACGTGTATATTGACATCTTTGATTTCGGTTCTGGTCCAAAGAATTTCCATACATTGGGAGAATGTTGGTTCACTGAATACAAGAAACGATAGTATAGTGTTGGCAAAAAGACAAAAAAATGAAGAACTTCACTAAAATGCAAAAAAGATTTCACTACGTAATGTATAGAGCCAAATTTGAGGGCAAATTCGAGCCTTCTTGTACTTTGTGACTCTGAAACCAATATTAAAATTATAAATTGAAGTTTTAATATCGTCTTAGCATACAAAGACGCAAAATTGTGTTACTAGCAATGTGTTACTATTTTAGAGAAATAAATTTGAATTGCATCAAATGTTGTTATATTATTCTGAGATCAAGTATATTTTATTTCTAAAAGAACATTCACATTTAGCAGCCATATAGAGAGTATATGTTTAAAGATCACCTTGCTAATGGAAGAATTAACTTAAATCGAATTTCATCAAAGAGAGAAAACTCTGAGATACTCCTTGCCATAAACAGGCAAATTATCAGAAATATCCAGATTTATTTGTGTGATGATCAGTCAAAGATTCAAATGCCTTCAAATTACGCAGTATCATGATTAAATTTTCTTTGAATTACTGTGAACATGTTAGTTGTTTTTATTTTATAGAGTATGCAATCTAAATATTTGTGATTTTCTTGACAGCCTCATAAAATCGGAAAAAAAACATATCATCAAAAATAATTAAGCATCTTTGAGAAGATAACAAACTGCAGCTGCAGAGATCATTTGGAGAAGAAAGACCAACGTTGATGACAGGTCATATAAAAGATAGAAAAAAATAATTTAATTACTCTCATAATTATATTTTAATTACTGTTATACACATAGCATGCATAAATCATCGTTGAAATATCGATTGTACCCGTTTTATGTGAAAATTAGAGATCAAATGAAAATATAATTAGTTATCAGGGAAGTGTCTAAACTCGCCGGAAATATTTGTACTCACCTATAATTTGGATGAACGTAAAAACGAGTAGTTAGTTAAATATCATTAATATAAAATTACAGATAATAATACAGTTTAATGTAGAAGATTTTTTACAATTATATTACGAACAATTGAACATAATATGATAATACACTTTTGATGCCTGAAAAAAAGCCTTTGACAAAGGAACTCATTAACGTTCATCGTAAATAACTCCTAATTATCTATACACAACAACGATCTACATTTTACAGTCTCAATAGTATGATGTTTAAACAAGTATAATTGCCAAGACATGAAAATGAATGTCTTTCTCATTGCACTAATTTCTGCAATTCACTGAATTAGGCTTTAAACATCGATCAAATAGAAAAGCATGATTATTTCTGCGCCGAAGTAAACAAAAAATGAAAGAAAGGTTCGAACAGTTCTAAATATTTTCCATTCTGTTTGTCAGGGTCAAGGGCAGGGAACAGTGTTCAAAAGGAACAAATTTAGTTTTTTTCACTAATTCATTCAGAATAATATAAATAACATTCATTATGATATTCTGTACTAAAATAAGTGAAATATATTGTTAATTTTTTGCGGTTAAAGAATAAAGTTACAACCATTATTTTCATACACGGATTTGATGTTGAAATAAATCATTGGAAATAAACAAAATGCCACAAACTAAAAAAAAAGAAGATAAACTTTCACTGGCTTATCGGGTAGTAAGATATTGTGGAAAAGTTTTTTTTCTATGGCCAAGAGATGATAAAGAAAAATGGCGCGAATGGATTTTTCATGAGATATGTTGGTGGATATTAATGATTAATGGAACTTCTCTCATTATTGGAATTATCATCGGTACCTATTATTTTTATGGGGAAATTGAGACATTTACAACTGTGATATTCATAGTTTTTGAAATAACGGTGATTGCTGAAAGTATGTACACGTCGATTCTCTTTAAAGTTCAAAAAAAGGGATTTACGGTATGTATTTTCTAAGGAGTATATAATTTTTGAAACTCAGATTTTTTGTGCAGTATACGATATTGCATGTGGTTCCTAATGATTGCAAGTGCGGTTGAAATCGAAGTTTAAATTGAGGAATAATTTTTTATTGAATGACCGATGAAAATTAACGATTTTTCTTAGTTCTCCAAATATTAAAGATATTATAAAGCCCCCATTTGTTTATTGTAACAAGAAAATATATAGATAACCAAATCCATTTCAAATCATTCAAGTCGGCGGGTACATTTTCAAGATTGGCTTGCCAATGAAATATGTTTTTTACGTGATAAATAAGCGGACAAATATTTTTACATTGTCATCAATGAGAAGGCATTGGTTCCCAGAAAAACAGCGGGATCAACAGCATTCTCATTCTCCGCCGTCTCATTTTTGTTGCAAATCAAAACAACAACAAATCAGCGTACTTTTAAGGATCGGCGTTTTACTGTGTTGTATGTGAGAAATGACTTTTGCGGATTCCATCTAATGTCGACGTTTTGTGGCCCCCCCCCCCCAGGAGTCAGAAAAAATAGTTTCTACGTCGGGATCTGTCTGTCTGTTGTTGTCATTGTCGTCTGTCAACACGATAACTTTCGACAGAATTATCGGGTTGGATTGCGCTTTGGCAAACTTTATAAAGGTGTTAAAAGAAAGGACGAGTTCGTTAACCAGCCATTTTTGAAAGAAATTCAAAAAGTTATAAGCCATTGAAAATTTTTGAGAACATTTTTTTTTTAAGTATAAAAATTTCATGTACGGCTATTCGTAGTACTATTCAAAAATAAACATTTTAAGTTAAACCACGCACGGTATGAAAAAAAGTCAGAAAAAGAGAAACGTGGCTTTTTGGAATGCCTAAATGATTATCATAACAACTTTTTGGTTTTTTTTTCTTTGAAAAGCGATCATTCAAATTTTGATTGTACAAAAAGTAATGAAAAATCAAAAATTCAATTTTTCGGTCAAACTAGGCAAGGTACAAAAAAAGATGAATGGACCAAAATTGTGCAACCAAAAAATATCTACAAATTCGTTTTAATCAGTTTTCGATTTGATGCGAATTTTTTCTTTTATTCGTAAAAAACAACCTTAAAAATAGAAAAATCAATTTTTTGGACAAACGACAGGCGCGTAGTTTTCGTTTTAATCGTTAAAAATGACATTACATATAAACAAATTAAATTTTTGGACAGAAAGACATATGTAAGGTACAGTAAAATGTTTATTAATACAATTGTTTTTGAAAAAAGATTTGAAAATTAGCTTTCAACCTTTTTTTCTGACAAGACACCACGTGATGAGAATGTGTTTGTTAAAGCCAAAGGAGCTTTCACAAAAGAGAATTCACAATCACTAAATTTCAGTTTTCGCTGATTTGACCTTTAATTTTAAAAGCCTCATGCAAAAATTTGGGGGGGGTGTACAATGAACGTTCGTGTAGCGCTAGGCAAATACATTATCGAGCGCGAAGAGCGAGATCCAACAGTTTCGCGCCCTAGGCACGCTCAAACTTGCGAACGAAGAGAGCCGCGCGCGATGAGAATATGCTCGCGCAACAAGCAGATTTTTTTTAACTAACATAGCTACATTCTTACATGTTTTCGAATATTTTTAAATTTTAAGGGTAAATGAGTTTTTTTCCAATTTTACTTTAAAAACCGAGCCATTTCTGCAATTTTTTAGATATTGAAGTCTTTCTTATTTCAGTTAATCCACTTTTTCGCACTCTTTCTAAATCCACACAAAAAAAAATTTAATATAAAATTGTAAAGTTATTCCTATTTTTTTTTCAAAATCTAAAAAACCCCACTTTATTCCTGAAATGTTTAGAAATAATAGTTACTAATACAGTCTCCATAAATTTTAATTTACAAAAATTCAAAACAGTTTTAAAATTTTGTATTCTTTCTTCGTGTTTCTCATCGATTTTAAAAAAGTAAAAAAAAGTTGACAAACTGGGACAAGAAAAACCCTAAAATCTCAAAAATTGCAAGAATGGCATGGTTTTAAAGAAGAAAATAAAAATAATTTTATTCTCCTGAACAAAAGGAAAATACTAAAAGTAAAGCTTATGGTGAATAGACTATATGAGTCATTATTACTTCTAAGAATTTCAGGAAAATAGGTGGGGTATTTGAAAAATTTTGATTTCTTTTTTTTTTTTTAAATTGGGAAAATTTATCATTTTTCTATGCATTAAGAAAAAGTGCGTAAAACTATATGAACTCAAATGAGATAAACCTTGAAATATCAAAAGTTACAAAAATAAAAAGGTTTTTAATGTCAATTCAGCAAAAAAATGATTTTTTCCTGAAAATTTAAAAAAATTGGTGAACAATGTAGCTAATTTGATTTCTAAAAATACCGTTCTTCTTTATTTACACATGTACAAACACATTTAATTGTCAAGAAAACCTAAACATGTCACACGCCCGCTCCGCACAGTGGAAGAGGAATGGGGTGTCGCGTTCAAAAATCCGCCTACAACGCATTTCGCAACCAAATCAGACAAACTAAAGTGCAAAATACTCGGAAAGGGTTCTGCTTTTGCTTTTCACTGCCACAAAGCTGCAAAATTGCTCTTCTAACCTCCAAATTTTGTACAAAAATTGCGAAAAATTTTTCCATTATAACTTGGTGTACAACAAAGTCAATAACTCAAAAATCGATCCATTTGATCATCAATTATGTACATGAATAATCTGATTCGTGTAGCACTTTTAACCTATATCCCTATAGTTCTATTAACATAACTTCGGTACATAAATTCAGGTACCTACATAGTTGATGATTAAATGGATCGATTTTTCAGTTATTGACTTTGTTGTACAACAAGTTTTGATGGAGAATTTTTTCGCAATTTTTGTGTAAAATTTGGAGTTTAGAACAGCAATTTGGCAACTTTGTAGCAGTAATACGCTTTCCGAGTATTTTGCACATTGTTTTGTCTGATTTGGTTGCGAAATGCGTTGTAGACGGATTTTTGAACGCAACAACCCATTCTCCTCCCACTGTGCGCCGGCCTGGATGTTTTGAAATGAAGTCGATCAGATATAACTAAATTAATTTTTTTATCAAACTGGAAGTTTAAAAAAAATATTCTATACTTCTGAATGATTATTTTTTCTTAGAGTCTCAAAACAAAATTTGTGGTGAAGCATGAATTGCTGGATTTTTTGTAGATTTAAAAACTGATTTTTACCTATGCTTCTGGTTCTTCGAACAGCCCCAAATACTGAAATTGATTTAAAAAAATTATTTTTGCAAAGTTTATAGGATGTTTTGAACATCCACGTTTGCAGTTGAAAGAATTGTTTAAAAAATCCCACAATTCATTTTTTACCAAATATAAGATAATCGGGAGAAGAGAGGCCTAAAACAATTGAAAAATTATTTGGCGTACCCTAAGGAACGCCCCAAAGTTTCATTAAGAAATGTGTATTTTTGTTTTAATTAAAGAATGTTAATGTTTAGAACAAATAAGAGATTGGAAATTTAAAAAAAATTGTTTTAAACGCAAAACGAAATATTTTGAATTATCCTTTGCATTTTTCTACATTGATTTCATACTTGTTACAGGTAATAATTTCTTTTCTTGAAAACATTTTAATGAATGTGAACAGCCCTGAAGAAATTTTATTTAAAAAATATCTTAGACGATCAGCTCCATTAGCAATTTTCGTATATTCGATATACGGTACATTAGCTGTTGGTTTTACATATTTACAATTATTTAAACCAAAAATTATTCTCCCAAAAGAAGTATGGCATCCCTTCATAATAAAATCCTCTTTAAAAGAATATGTAGTGCTGATTCAACAGTTACTGTACATTTTTCACACTGGAGTGCTACATGTCGCAGATGGCGTAATGTTTATGTCAATGCATATTGCAACATCAGAATTAGAAGTTCTTAGTCATGAATTCGAACAAGTAGTTGATGAAAATCAACTCAGAAGTTGCATTGGAAAACATCAAGAAATAATATGGTAAAGAAATTGTAATTCCTATTGATATCTGGAAGAAAAAAATGTACTTGGAAATTTATACAGATCACTTTTATGTATATATGTTTAGAATATTTAATGAGCATTATTTATGCATATTGCAGGTTTGTTGACTTAATTAATGATAATTGCTGTACTATAATTCTTAAAACAGTATTGGCTGTCGGATTTTATGTTATTTTGGGATACCTCCATCTTCTTCATGTAAGTCAACACAAATATTTAATGTTATAGAAACATACCTAATTTTTGTTTATTTCATTTTCTTCAATTATCAGGGCTTTCATAGACTAATGTCCTTGAAAAAAGTCAAAAAATTCACTAGCTTAAGCTAAAAAGTGGCGAAAAGTAACTGGTGCCCACACAAGAAGAGGCCTGTAATGTCAATAGAAAATTAATCGCGACTCAATCACTTCGATTCCATTACACATTTACTTTATTGGCTAGCATTTGCAGAATAAATTAAATTATATTTCTGAATTCGGGGTTGAAAATCAATGTCATAAGTTAGATGTCCCAGTAATCGGGACGGTCCCAGTAATCGTGAGTTTTGAGGTGTAAACGCCAGAATTAAGTATTTTCCGCATAAAAATACAATCCTAAAATATTTTTAAGTAAGGTTGAACAATGCTTGTTGTGGAAACCAAATTAGTTTTTTTATACAAATAGTGCACATGGGTAAAAAAAAATTCATTTGTATTGCCAGCGGCGATGAATCACGAAACGTGGAAAATAGCTTAACATTTTGGTTAAGAAAGGCTTCTCTTTGCTTAAGCTTTTACTATGTCAAGAAATTAGTTTATCGGGACGAAAATAATTTTTTTTTAATAAAAAATAACTTTTGTTTCATAAAATAAAGTAAAATCTTAATTTAGTACCTCCTCGTTCAAGAAATACCGGTCACGATTATAGGGACATTTCATATTGTGACAACGTAAACAGAAAATAACCTCATTTTTGTAGTCACTGCATTTTATCAAATTTCGTGTGCTACATCTAGTTACTTAAAATGTGAATGATTTTTAACCATAACATTCAGTATTATAAAAGAATTTCAGCATTGTCGTTATTACTTATCGTGATAAAAATTCTAATAAATATTTATCTCGACTTATTTCTGTGACCCCTTTATTTCTTATGAATAAAATATTAATTTTATTCGATAATATTTTTAATTGAAATAAAAACTAAACATTTTAAAAGAAAACTCATTTTTATTATGATTAATTTTCATAGTGTCCATCAGACTTATTAGAACTATCAGAAAATTCGATTTTGAGGTTGTTTCGACGGCTTTCATCTCAGAGGTCTCAATCAATATAAAACTAAACATACATCTTTCATTTCATTAAAGTATAGTAAAAAAACAAAAATACACTTAAAATTCACCTCCAAATTGCTAAAAACTGATTTCAAGAAAACTGAACCTTTGTCACAAAGACTGGGACATCGGTGCTTTTTGACTTTTAATTTTTTATAAATAAAAAGTAATATTAAATATAATGTAAGAACTATTTTTATAATATTCTAGGATGTTTATTGCTTCAATCAGTACCAATAATTTCTCAAATAATCCTACAAAAACAATTTTCTAAATATTTGAAGTCGATGAAATCACTTATGGTCACGATTACTGGGACGTTTACCTTAATTGCTAGAATAAATTTTTAAACTAATATTCAGACAAATTGTAATTAATTTTATTACAAACTAAATATACCATTGACACTCAACTGCCGTATTTATATTTCAATGCGTTATAATAAGAAGTCGAAAATCAAAAAATTATTCATTCAAATAATTGCAATTTCATTACAGCAGACTTCGCAGCCTTAAATGCTTTAAAACAGGGCAGTCAGATTATTGCAATTTCAACAAAATAGATGAATTTTCAACCAAAAAGATTGAAAAACACGAATTTTCGACAAAATACATGGCTTATTAATCAAATAGTTGCATTTTCTACTTAAAAAGATAATTTTTCACCAAAAATGGAATAGTCAAATGTTTAACGAAAATTTAATAGTTAAATTTACAGTTAAAATTATTAATTATCAACAACAAAATGTTGAACCTAATAGTTACATATATGTATTTACAGAGAGATGCCCACATTGGGTCCTTGATCACTTATGGGTCATATGTCAATTTTTGGCACTATGTCAGTTTTAGGCTATATGCCCATATTAGGCCATACGTTAATTGTATGCCCTAAATCAATTTTGAGCCCTAAGTTTATGTTGGGCCCTACGCAAATTTTGGGCACTATGTATATTATGGTCCTGGGTCTATTTTGGGCTATGTGACAATTTTGGGCCCTATGTCAGTTTTAGGCTCTCTGTCCATATTGGGTACTATGCCAATTTTCGGTCCTATGTCAGCTTTGGGCCCTATGTTCATATTGGGTACCATCCCAATTTTGTTTGGGGTCCTATATGTCAATTTTGGGCTCCACATTCATATTTTGTCGTACGACGGACGGACGGACAACCGAGAGAAACTATAAGAATTTTTGTCCGGGCTTACGAAACACTAGGAAGACGAATCTTCGACAAAATGCTTACATTTTGAACCAAATATTTGAATTTTCAATAAGAAAAACATATGAATTTTCAACCGAAAAAGAATAATTTTCAACCAAAACAGACAATTTTTCATCACAAGAGTTTTTAAGCTGAAAATCCCAGTGTTCTCGAAGACATTTTACTTTTCATCCCGAAAAAGATGAATTTTCAATAAGAAAGGTACTTTTTAACAAAGACAGATGAATTTCCAACCAAACAGCTGAATTTTCAAGAAAATGAAATATAAAATTTAATCCAATAGTTTCATTTTCAAGCCATAAATTCGAATTTTCAATAAAACAGTTGTATTTTCAACAGAATTGAATTGAATTTCCAAGCTAAGAAGATGAATTTTCTATAAAAAAAAATCAATGTTCAACAAAACAGTTGCATTTTCGACAAAGAAAAATGGCTTTTTAACAAAATAATTGAATTTCCAATAAAATTTGCAATCAAATTACCAAAAGATTACTTCTGAACAAAAAATATAATAAGTAAACTTTTTAACTGAACATAATTAACTTTCAACCAATAAGTTGGATTTTCTTATTGTGTTCTATTGATTCAGTTTGCATTCAAGCAAAGAAAAAAAAGAAAAAGGGGAAGTTTCTTGAAAATGGAGGAAAAAGAGGAATTCTTTGAAAAAGATGTAAAACGGGAAATAGGGAATTACACAGCCCCACAAAAAAAATTGAAGTTTCATATCCCTGAACCAGACCCATGCATCCCTATGTATTTTTTATCGCTGAATCCGAATCCGAGGTGAAAAAAATTCATATACCACATATATTTTGAGCTAGAGCCAAAAAACACCCCTAGAATGGGATGAAAATGAGATCAAGCAACGAGCATAGTTGTTGCATCTTAATCAGTCGAAATATACAAATTTTCAAGTGTATAGCGCATAAAATTGATTTGAAATACCCCTCCCCACCTACCCCCTAACCCAGCTAACCCCTAAAAACCACCTCCACCAAACGACAAGCAGGCTAAACCACCTGCGCCTGGGAACAGCGAGTTTAGTCGCCTATTTTTTTTAAATAATTACACTCGACACCATAAGCGTGCTAACCCACGTACCCCCTAACTGACCTAACCCCTAGAAACCAATCCTACCAAACCACCGGCAGGCTAACCCACCTATCATGGGAACAGCGACTTTAGTCGCCTATTTTTTTGAAATAATTACATTCGATACCACAAGCGTGCTAACCCACGTACCCCCTAACTGACCTAGCCCCTAGAAACCAATCCTACCAAACCACAGGCAGGCTAACCCACCTATCATAGGAACAGCGAGTTTAGTCGCCTATTTTTTTGAAATAATTACATTCGACACCACAAGCGTGCTAACTAACGTACCCCCTAACTGACCTAACCCCTGGAAACCAATCCTACCAAACCACAGGCAGGCTAACCCACCTATCATGGGAACAGCGAGTTTAGCCGCCTATTTTGTTTGAAATTATTACATTCTACACCACAAGCGTGCTAACCCACGCACCACCTAACTCACCTAAACCCTAGAAACGAATCCTACCAAACCACAGGCAGGCTAACCCACCTATCATGGGAACAGCGAGTTTTTTTTTATGGAAGGTTCTAATGTGTCCCCTAAGGGTTTACATTGTTCTTGTATCTCTTCCCTATTCCTTCACACACCTCCCACACACATACTTGGTGGTGGGAGGGGGACCTACAGTTTAAGGTGGGTTCCGTACCACCAAGAGCAACAGCCTTAAGTACTTAGAGAACCTTTTTCTCTAGAGGTACCGGTCCCACGACTCTCCGGAGATGAACAACTCCCTTGCTAGGCAAGTGTTCACCGCATGGGCCACCGAGACTCTTCCAGAGTGCGAGGCGGGAATCGAACCCGCAAGCCGACGGAGTGGGTCCAAAGCCTATGCCTTAACCCCCACGACCATCGTCCCACTTAACAGCGAGTTTAGTCACTTATTTTTTTTAAATAATTACATTCGACACCACAAGCGTGCTAACCCACGTACCCCCTAACTACCTTAACCTCTAGAAACCGATCCTACCAAACCACAAGCAGGCTAACCCACCTACCATGGGAACAGCGATTTTAGTCGCCTATTTTTTTGAAATGATTACATCCGACACTACAAGCGTGCTAACCCACGTACCCCCTAACTCACCCAACCCCTAGAAACGAATCCTACCGAACCACAGGCAGGCTAACCCACCTACCCCTGGAAACAGCGAGTTTAGTCGCCTATTTTTTTGAAATAATCACATTCGACACTAAAAGCGTGCTAACCCACGTACCTCCTAAGTCACCTAACCACAGACAGGCAAACCCACCTACCATGGGAACAGCGAGTTTAGTCGAAACTCTACCCCTGTTTTTTTTTAAACTCTACCCCTGAGACAAGTTTCAGGAAAATCGGCACTGGGCGGAAAGTATCCTGGGTCAAGCGTAATACTAATAAGCTAACCCTAAAGAGTTGAAAGAAACTACCCCTAAGTTCAAAGGACGTGGGTTAGCACGCTTGTGGTGTCGAATGTAATTATTTCAAAAAAGTAGGCGACGAAACTCGCTGTTCCCAGGGGTAGGTGGGTTAGCCTGCTTGCGGTTTGGTAGGATTCGTTTCTAGGGGTTAGGTGAGTTAAGGGGTGCGTGGGTTAGCACAATTGTGGTGTGGAATGTAATTATTTCAAAAAAATAGGAGACTAAACTCGCTGTTCTTAGGGGTAGGTTGGTTAGCCAGCTTGTAGTTTGGTAGAGGTGGTTTTTAGGGGTTAGCTGGGTTAGGGGGTAGGTGGGGAGGGGTGTTTTCAAATCAATTTTATGTGCAATACACTTTAAAACTTTTATAATTCGATTGATTAAGATGCAACAAATATGCTCGTTGCTTAATATCATTTTCACCCCATTGTAGGGGTGTTCTTTGGATCTAGCTAAAAATGTATGGGGTATATGAATTTTTTTGACCTCGGATTCGGATTCAGTGATAAAAAATACATTGGGATGCATGGGTCTGGTTCAGGGATATGAAACATCATTTTTTTTGTGCGGCTGGGTTACTATAGATTTCATACATAGACTAATTCAATTTTCTTTTTTTTTAGAGTTTCGTAGACCCAGGCAAAAATCTTTATAGTTTCGATCGGGTGTCCGTCCGTCCGTCCTACTGTTTTCCAAGGGCGAAAAGTGAGGGGGAATTAGGGGAGAGGTTTTTAGGGGAAGTGAGAAGTAGTGAAGGAGGCGGAGTAGGGAAGTAAGGAGAAGTGGGGGGAATTAAGGGGAAAAGAATAAGTAAAAAAGTAGCGAAAAGAAATGAGAGGGTAGTGGGGGAGTACTGCAGGGTGTAAGTAGGGTGAGTAGGGAAGGGGAAGTGAGGGTTTAAAAAGGGCAGTAAGGGAATGGGAGTATTAGCTCAGGAAGCGAGGAGGGAAAAGTAGAGGAGGAAGAAGTAGGGAAAGAGGGGTCAAAGGGTGAAGTGACTAATTTTTGACTAATTTGACTAATTTTTTAGTGTATGAAATCTAATGTGAGGTGGATTGAAGTGACTGATATGCCCTGTTCCTTAAAAAAAGTAATTGTAGTGAATTTTTCTTTAAAAAGTCTATGAAAAGTGTTTTGAAAAAAAGTGACTTAAAGTGACTCAAGTGACTGTGTGGCCCTGCCAATTATGTATGGAAATATAATTTGATTAATTATTTCCAGCAACACGACACATATGATCCGATTGTGCTTTATCAATTTTTCTGCATGGTAGCTTTTGTCAACTACAGGATGTTTTTTGGTGCTAGATGCGCTGACAAACTTGCTACGATGGTATTGCATACCCACATCCTCTGTAGATTAATTTTTACTTTATGTGTCAATTTTTTTATTAAAAAATTGTGTGAAATTAAAAAAACTATGATGAATAAACAATAAAATTAAAGGAATATTTACGAAAATATTTTTTATTAAAGGGCGATGATTTACGATTCTCAATGCCATGGGTAGGAAAATCATCAGGACTTGCAAAGTCAATGAATATAATTATTCACAGATGTCAGAAACCACTATGTTTATCTGTCACCGGTATTATTCCTACATATAACTTGGCTTACTACTCAACTGTAAGTACAATATTTAATTTTTTTTTTAATTAAAAATATTGAAACGAGTTTGGTTATTGGACATTTTTTTAAAATAGCAATAAAATCGTAAACAAATTTTTTTCAGTTCATCTCTTTCACGTTTTCGTACTTCTTGACTCTAAAGGCCGTATTAAAGCTATAAACCAGTATTCGAAAGAGGAAACATTAATTACTAACATTTTTGTAAGTGATACAACAATTTATTATTATCTAGAATATATTAGGTATTACAAACTATTTATATATTTACATTTTCATATACATACACCTACTTCAAGATTATTAAATAGATGAAAACAATTATCTTATTAATACAGTTATTTACCAATTTTTCGTTAATTTAATTGAAGGGACCGATTGAAGAGTGGGACGTGCGCTCGATCGCTGAGGAAACAATTGCCGTTACTGCAAAGATTGTGTATGAAAAATGTTGATAATTTTACACACCTCAAAGAAATCTTGTGATATACGAAACGAAATAATATGCTGCTTGCGCAGATTTATTCGTTAATCCGTTCAGGGGTGATCGAGCGCACGTCCCATTCTTCGATCCGTCCCTTCATATTATAATATAATGAAACACTTACAAACTAATTAGGAGTTTTTTACATGATGAGATGCTGTATTAGTCACTCCACTTAGTGCGTCTTGGAATAATTCCATGGTAATTGTTTGATTATTAAATCATGTTATTTTTAAATTGTTTATTACATTTTTATTTAGATAATTTCTTTAAATATGCGAAATACGGAAAGACTAATCACTCCATTCGAGTCTGCTTATATCGTGTGAATATAAATTCGACACCATCTAATTTTTTATTTATTTTTTATTATCTTATTTTAATTGGGTCAGTAAAAAATGGCGAAACACAGACTTCATGTAATTTGTTAACAGAATAGAATAACACCATGAGTTTTTCCGTTTCTCACATCTTTAAATAAATTGTTCAAACAATTTAAATACATATTTTTTCCTAAAAAATATCTGTTAGTTTTTGCGCTATTCGTTTCCTAATGCCTTTTCAGAGAAAATAATATTTTTCAAAGTTTTGAATAATTGAAAAAATTGTGATGAAAAATCCAATTTTATTTTCTATTAACAATTTCGCCAAATAATGTTTCCACTTTTCAGCCTTCTATTAGCCTTGTTACTTGTTTCTGGTATTTCACTGATATATTTTATGTTAATAAGAGTATAAAAATTCAATTTCAAAACTGCATTTTTTCATGGTACTTACATGGTTCCGATCACAGGTATTTTTTTTCTCTTTCAAATAATTTCGAATTATAAGAACCTTTTTCTGTTATAATTCCAAAATTCCAGACAGAAGTCTTGAATTTTAACCTTTCTTTGAACGTCTTGTTGATATGGATATATCTCCTTTATCGAGATTGAGAACTTATTTTGGTCATACGTCCAATATATATATGTTTATATAATTACGTATTAAGAATAAATAATATCTGCTCTTTTTCTCTTTTTCTGCTCTCCTGAAAATTTGTTTTCTTGGCACTTACATGGTTCAGCCGTGACACCCTTAATTTATACTTATTATAGTACACGGCTTTCTTCTTTCATTAAATTTTGTATTATTTGAATCGTAACACAGAAAAATTTCAAAAACTGAAGAAGCAAAAAAATGAACACGTATGATGACACACATTGAGTTGAAAAACAAAAAAAAACCATGAGTAGAGTACAATATTTAAGAGTAGAGGATTTCAACAATCACTTCAAAACCTGTCCCAAAAGTTTTTTCCCTGGTCGCGCTGCATTACTATTTTAGTATAAAGCTCGAAAACAATGATTAAAACTATCCATAATGCAGGCTAAAATTATTAATTTTCCACTTACGAAGATTTTTATTACAGTTCAAAATATATTTATCAACCATGATTTTAAACATCAGTAAATAATAATAATTACTATTTTTGCGAATAATTTCTCAAAATCTTCTAGGGTGACCCGATGACCAGACGTCCTCATTTAGGAGGACATGTCCTACTTTTCGTTTGCTTGTTTTCCTGTTCTCTTAAACTTTGGAAAACCCATAATATGTCCTACTTTTTGCTCAAAAGACTAAATTTACCTTTTTTCATAAAATGTTCCCTAAGATCACTTCTGCATAAAGAGTAATTGCATGCTTTTAAGTAATGAGTAGCGCATGCAGATACAACTTCATGAAGTATTCACTTGATTTCTCCCGGACGAGCTCCGAGACCTTCAATCAGTCAATTTGGTATTCTCATATCTTCATGACTTACTGATAACACCGTTGTACTTCCTAGGTATTGTACTCATCAATATTGACAATCACTTCCTAATATCGAACAACTTTATCTGGTCTAAAATTGAAACTATACTTGTATTGCTGAGTGAGAGTGAGCGAATTAATTTAATTAAAAACGATAACAATAATAAATATCAATTTTATTGAACAAAAATAAAGAATATAAAAATAAATAAATAAAGCCCAAAAAACATTCGACTGTGAATTTGTTTAAATATTCGGCCTAAAGTAAATTCGGCACAATTCGGAATCTTTATATTCCACAACGTTTTCTTCTTATATCGTGGACTGAAATAGTTGACAAGTTATAACATTGAGTGGAACTATTCCACGGCTAAAAATATTTCAGTTCTAATTCTTCTGATAATCTAAAGAAGTGATATTTTTATTATTGTTTACATAAAATGAAAAGTAGCAATCTAGAAACCAAATTCAGTTTTTATCTTTTATGCAATAAATATATATACTTTTCAACTAATCTGTTTTGTATTGAAACCTGAAATTTTTTCATTATAATCAACGATGTCCACTTTGGTCAACAGTGGATTTATTTGTCATATTTTATTCGTGTCTTAAGATAACAACTGATTTTTCAAACTAGTATCTGTCCAAGTAGAGCGAAGTTAAGATCTTGCTATAGTGACAATTTTATTTATTTTTTAAATTATTGGATTCTTTCTGCAGGTTTTGTTTATATTTAATAAATTGAGTATGGCCAACAAAAGACCAATTGGTAAATATGTATATTATCTAATGGGGTAAAGCATTTTAAGGTAATTTGAAGTTCCCCATTTAATTCTTTAAAGAATTCTACGAAATTAACAGGGCAATAATGACATTTTTCTGTCGTTTTTCCAGTTGTTGCGATTCAATGACAGACAAAAAAATAACAGGGATAAAAAACACGTTTCTCTTTATTTTGTTCTCATATTTTTTCCAGAGGAATTTATTGAGTCGCTCATTGTGATTGATTTTGTGTTCTAATAAACACCATTCTAATTAGTTCACATGAAACATATTTTGAAATAACTTGTACACAAATAAAATGTAAATAGAATCATCAATAAATATGCAATAAATTTACCACATGTAATATGCCAATAAGTAAAAATGAATAAAAATAAATGAAAAAAATTAGTTATCATTTGATGTAAAATGTGCTGGTTGGTATAACTGATCAACGAATTATTTTTATCCCTGGGTAACATCATTGACATTTATTATTTTTGTTACTTCATGGCATTTTCAACAATGATTTACATATCATTCGAGTTGATAGTGATGTCTGAAAGTATTTATATGTCGATCCTCTTAAGAAGGACGTTTTAAGGTGTGCCCGAATTTTCAATAATTTTTCTAATAATTACTAGCATAGATATCATTATTTGATATTTAAAATTTCTCAAAAATGCATCCCTTAATCACTTTTATTTCAGGCACTGAAAACAGTTTTTGAAAATACAGTAAAATATAAAAAGACTCAAGAAAAAAATTGATTTGACAAATACGCAAAAAACTATATGCTGATGAGGCTTATAAGTCATACATTGTACATTTCATTATTTTTTGGGCATATTTCTATACTTTTATTTCAAAGAAAATTGACACTTCCAAAAGAATATTGGTACCGTTCCTGAATTCAGTTAATTAAAAAACAAAATTTAGTACTCATTAAACAATTACTACATACACATTTTTTATACTGGAGAGGTCAATGTTTTAGATAGTTTTTTATTCATGATAATGTACCTTGCGGTGGAAAAATTAAAAGTACTTAGTTATAAATTCACACAAGTGATCGATAATATTCAACTAAACAAATGCATTCTGAATTCATCAAGAAGTAATATGGTGAGAAAATATATGTACGTGAAGATATATTTTTTAAAGAATTTTGAGATTGATATATTTTAATAACTTAACAATATTTTTTAATTTCATTTATATTTTAGGCTCGTTAATGAGATAAATATTATTACACGCTTCATGATTGTAAAATAAATCAATCTACGCTAGTACTTCTTACTCGATTTCGGAATATCTTCACTTTCGTCCTGTAAGTTAAAATATTACGTAACTAGTTTTCACTTCTGTGGGGTATAAAATATTAAATACAATAAAATAAATAATGCAGTATATAAAACAAACCGCTTTTTCGGGGAAAGGTATAATGTGCTCACATGTTTCCACTTTTTTTGCACTTTTAAAATAAAACCTTTAAAAAATTGTAATTCCGAAAACTTTAAATCAAACGCTTAATAATTTACAATAACTTATAAAGTGGAAGCCGTTAGACTGCCAAATTTCAAACCCTAAACTTTCCTAACTCAAACAGATTAATTTCTTTATAAAAGACTGTTTGAATTAGCAGTTAAATTATTTTATTTTCAGGTCGTTTTGAATTAATAGTTGTTCAAAAATTGTACGATTTTTAATATTTTATTTATAATTTCTGGTTTTAATTGAACAGCCAAATATTCCTAAATATTAAAAATTGTTCTTTTTTTCATTAAACATTTTTTTATTTAATGGGTTAAAAATGGAATATTTTAAACTGGGTCGATGTTTGGATAAGAGAATAAAATAAGTAAATTGTTTGATTTTGAACAAATTCAGGATTTCACAATTTTAACCCTACACGGGTCCTGCGGGGGACAAATGTCCCCCAAGCGAAAATCATTTCACTTTCATTTCACGATTTTTATTTGTTTAAACATAATTTTTAACATCTCAAATATAATAAACTGAAATATTATATACATCATTTTCTTTGTCATTAAAAAACGGAGAAAATGGTGTATATTAACATCTCATTTCGATGAAAGGAAATGATTGTGCACAGGAAATCCAAATGGGGGACATTTGGCCCCTGCAGGGTCCGGTGAAGGTAAAAAATACCATGGGATCCGTCTAGGGTTAAAAATAATTTACTCACATTAAAAACTGATAAACTTAAGATGTTCGTTCTCAAAAGTTTTCAATTTTAAAGGCTTTTAGTTTTCAATTGTTTAAACAGAAGATGATCGGAGTTGGGATTTAGTTTCAATCTCATATAAATTTCCTAACTGACCAAAAACTATTTGTTAATGGCAACCCGCAAGGTCATAGCCAGAAAAAATGTTCGCACTTTTGATCCCCCCTGGCTACAGACCTGGAAATACGTTGACGAAAAAATCGTCTTTTTCACATTTTTTATGGATTGAAATATTTATCAAATTCTCATGTGAAATTAAACTTATTTAAAATTAAATTATATCATACGTTTGGATAGATTTTTCTTCTAAACAAATCAAAAATTCTCGGCACAAAATAAATTCACTGCAATTTCCCAGTTTATACGGTGTTAAAAAATGCATGGTAATTGATTTACGAAATACTGTAATATTAATATATTAGGACTGTTAGATCTATTGAAAGAAATTAAAATACAATTATTATAGATTTCATTAACATTTTTAAACCAAAGTTTCGATTTTAACATTTTAGAACACAAAAACACATAATCAAGATAATAATTATTATTCAAAATCTATAAATTCAAAACATTCGTAAAAAAACTGCATAATAGAGAGATTAATTAAAAGTATATCTTATTTAAGGGGAAAAATTTTAGGCGCACTTTGCCTTGGGCAGGAAAATCACCACAAGTATCCAAATCGATGTGTATAATTATTCAAAGATGACAAAGGTCTCTAATTGTATCTATGATACCTCAATTATCTTTGAGGTACGATGGAAGTGTAAGTAATTTCTCTACTGGACATTTTTGTACTTCTTGACTATAAAAACAGTATGTAAGAATATCATGAGCCGATTTTGCAAAGCTCATAAAAAAATACTTTCTTATCAGAAGAACAGAAAAACATACATAATTACAATAGTGCTATGTTGGGATAACATACAATATATAATTTAACATTTAACGTATGCAACTATTGTTTATGATTCTTTATTATTTATTTATTATTGATATTTATTTCTTGTTCCACAAAATGTTATTGTTTTGCTCTACTTGTCATTACTTTTTACATAACAAAGGAATATATGATTTTTATAGAGAAAACGAAAAAACTATCATCTTTAAGCATTATTTTTTATACTCTTAAATATTTATGTGTTACAGATCCTCTTTGGTATATGAAGATAATTGGCAGTCAGTTAAAAGACAGATGTTAATGAAACACCCATCAGAAGGCATTAAGGGAAATTAATCCTGCTGGTCTAATAACTACAATTTTACGATATATGTATAATATGATCATAAATGTCCTAATGAAATCATCATTAGTGAAAGTAGTGAAATATCATAATCTTCCAATTAGACAATCATGAAGCATTTCTCATTTTTCCTGTTTCAATTTTCATTAAAAACTGATCATGCTAAAAGTCATCATTTGAGTTAGATCAGGTAACAAATTGTTCCACTCTCATCCTTGTATTATTTTTAATGTTCATCAAGTATTTTTGTTTTATAAGAATTTCCTCAGTTAATTTGAAACATCTCCATGGACTTTCGTAACAAAATCATTACTAATATAAAATAAAATTTTAAACCTCATCTTTCCTTATTTTTTAGATTTGAAAAAATTATGAGCATAAATTATGTATTATTTTAGAATCACCACACTAAATAGAATGGTGTTTGCTTGATTGAAACGCGACTGTCAAAGCATAACAATTATATGTACAGTTATTTGATTTTGTTAAACTATAACTTTCTAAAGTTTAATATAAATTATAAATTATAATAATGGATATTCGATATACTCGATCAATTGAAAGAATTTTGATCACAGATATTTAATTAATATAGGTGACTTGATTTAATATCTCGAAAACCTTCAAAGACCTCGTGGGCACTTTAATATCAATTAACGTATAAAAAAGACGCATATTAAATTCTCTTTCCTTTTCAGTGGCAAAAAGATTCTAAAAATATTTGTGGATTGAATAAGTGCCTATTTTTTAAGTTCTAATATTTATTGCACTTTCTTATTAAATTGTTTATTCTGTGCACAGATATTAATATCCTTTATTGAGAAAAGTTTAAATAATGTTAACAGTTGGTTATGACGGAAAAACCAAGTTTCTACCTTTAGAAATAGCACAGAGGCATTACTAAATAACAGTCTGCTAATGACCTCACGGGAAAAACTAAGAATAAAATTGGTTGCAGGCAATTTTTTATTAGAGAGATAAAGTTTTGTTCAGCCAACTTCACGTCTTTCAAAATACATGTGTTTTTCATGGAATAAAGAAGAAAGTTTAACCGATATTTGTGTAAAGTTTATCCTGTGAAGTTAATTTTTGTTGCAAAGAATCTTTCGTTGGAAATCGATGTAAAGTTTATCTTCTGTTTTTGTTGTGCTATCATGACACGCATTTTTTTCTTGAAAAATGCCTAAGGTGATACAAATATGTTTGAAAAATTGTTCTTGACAGTGAAAATTGTTGATTGTCACATAAGCTCCCTGAAAGTTGAGAAATTAGTTATTCACACTTCATTAAGTTGAAAAAACCAAGTTTTTACATATAAAAATAGCCAGACAGAGAACTTGTTAATTAAATTTGTTTACGCAATCATCAGTTGCTATTGGATGAATAAATCTGATAATTTTTGTGATATTTTCGTATAATTTTTGGCCGATTGGATAGAAATAACTGGATTTATTTCAACATAACTACCTGCCATGTATAATTGTTTATAAGATTATTTTATAAAATAACAGTTTATTCATTATATTTCATAAATTCAAATAAAAAACAATTTCGTCTATAAATTGTTCAAATTTAGTGCAAATCATTTGACGAATCACTGCCAATCCCCATGAATCCATTCTCACTCACTTATTTGATTATAAAATATTCAATAAATTTTACAACAATTTCTAAGTTATCAGACAACTTTTCTGGATATTTGCTTCATTGATTCTCAGTATTTTTGATTGAATCCATATATTTTTCGAAAACCGGTGCTCTAAAAAATTTTGTTTTTCCATTTTTGTTATTGAAAAAATAATAATAATAAACTCTATCGTTAATTTTTACTTTTTTGAATCATCAAAATTTTGTATTTTAGTTGACTCAACAAAGGTTTTGCTGGTTCAAACATATAATATGGTTGTTATACATACAAAAAAATTTGGTTAGCCCAACTAAATTTTTGGTTGTTTTAACCAAATATTTTGGTAGATGGAATATGCGGTCGAATAAAATAAAAATATTGCTTTGCTTCCTGAGTAAATTCAAAGCAATGAAAAATTAATAAAATAATTGGTCAGGCTCAATGTTTAAAAGTGAGAAGATGTTAGAACTAGGCATTAAAACTTAATTTTTTTTTTTTTTTTTAAATGTTTCAAAATACTAACATTGTGCAATTTCAAAAATTAGAATCATAACGATCTTGTTTTGTATTCTTTTTTTTTAATTTTCAGTGTAACATAATAAAACTGTCCGATTTTTTGACTAGATTTTCAAAAACGAAACATTTAAAATTGAAAAATATTTGATTCGAAGATTTCAAGAATGAATTACAATTCTTTTGGAAGAATTTTAGAAAAATTTGTTTAGTGAATTTTTAATAGTAAATTATCATCTTTTTTTATGTGAAAAATAAGAAACTCTAGAATTTTAGAATCCAAGAATATTAGAAGATTTAATTTAGTGTTCAATTTTAAATTGTCAAATTTTAAGCGCTTTGGATTGAAAACCATTTAAATTTGAAAATGTTCAATTTTAAACGATTTTAATCAGAAACAATTCAATTTCATTGAATTTTGAATGATCCTATTTTCAAAATTATAATCTAAAAATATTCCATTTATATTGTTTTTAAATTATCCTATTTTCGAAACGTTAATCTGAAATTATTCAATTTTGAGATTCTTGAATTAAAAATGCTACCATTTCTACTCCTTTCTAATTGTTCAATTTTCAAAATTTTCGTCTGAAATTTTTCAATTTTGAGAATTTCTTATTAAAAAATTTTCAATTTCAAAATGTTTCAACTTTACATTCTTTTATTTAGAAATGATACAAGTTCAGTTCCTTCTCATTCCAATAGAGATATATGTATTTACCTTTTCCAAAATTTTAACTAATTTAAAATTATTTGATTTGGAACGTTTTCAATTCAAAATCGTTCAATATACTTTGTTTTAAATATCAAACACTTTTGATATGAAATTATTAATTATTGCTTCAAAAAATTTTCAAACTTAATATTTAAAATTTTAGTTTTTAATAGATTTTTAACTTGTTTATATTTTTAATGCTAGAATGCGTGTATGTACTGCTTTTATATAATATATAAGTAAAAGAAAATTACAAAATCGCGGAGCTCAGGTCCCTGCGAAATTTATGTGAATTTATAAAATTTAATTATAACAATTAAAGTAAAATTTAATTTATGAAATTTATGCCCTTTAGTTTAAAAACATACGACCCAAACTGTGAGTTTCGGAACTTTTTCAACGAAAAAAGGTGCGTTTCGTCTAACTGAGCGCCACAGAAAAAAACTGGGAGTAAGAAGCGTTGCACATAATGTACGAAGTAGGGTAACAGCAGGGTAACTACGACACACTATAACTATACCCTGCTGGCTGTTACCCAACATTGACCATTACCTGCAACGCTCCCTACTCCCAGTTTGTAAAGCATCCACTTGAATGTCTTAAAATTTGTCTTACGTGAATTTAGTTGAATTTACTTCTACGTCCTTCAATTAAACAAATTTATGTTCTTCTAGAAACACGAGACAATTGACCCAGTCTTGGTACATCAGTTTCTTCTAACGATAGCAGTTGTCAACTATAGAATGTTTTTTGGCGCTCTCTGTGCTGACGCAATTTACACGGTGGTATGCGTACATTTTAAATCAAATTTATTCGATTCTGCTTATAAATTTCTGCGGCGTTTGCAGAAATTGCTTGGATTCAATTGATAGAAAATAAATATAACTTACATTTATACTGAAGAATTACGATACTCAGTGCCGCGGGCATCAAAATCCTCAGGTGTAGCCAAATCTATATGTATATAATTATTCAAAGATGTCAGAAACCACTAAGATTGTCTGTCACTGGATTTGCTTCTACATATTCGTTAGTTTACTATGCTCATGTAAGTACACTGATAAAATTTGTTAACGGAAAAAATCGTAAACTTAATTCAATAAATATTTTGACGTATTTCTGTATTTTAAATAAAATATAATTAAATTATTATAATTATTCTTTTTTTTTTAGTTTCTTTCCTCTACTTTCTCGTACTTCTTGCATATAAAGGCAATATTATAATTAGGCAACAAAATTTAACAAATAAAAATTCCTCCCTGATAAAAAAAAGTGATATAAACTGCTATCTGGAGAAGGCGAAAACAGTGGAAATAATATTCCATTAGCATGGACATGGGAACTTTATGGAAACAGCAGAAATGAAGATTGTTGAGTAAAATACTGTAAAATTATTGCTGCATAATATAGTATTACAAACCGAAAACTCGTTAAAATCTATGTACCGATGCCCTTTACATCGATGTAAAGACAGTAGACAGTTCGAAAAAAATGATCATTTTTTTCGAACTGTCTACTGTCTGGGTTATACCAAAGATACAAATTAATATTTTCCTGAAAACCATGTAAAAGTAGCACTAATTTTAAATTAATTTTGAAAATCTATATGTTATTGGTAAGAGATGCATTTTAAGTGATAAATAAAAAAGTCAGATGATCAATTTATAATTGCTACTCAATCTGGATCAATTAAAAAAATGGCGAACCTTGTAGTGTATATCAATATTGAGGAAATTACTATTTTATCTAAAAGTTCCGCCCCCCTCCAGCAATTAAAATAAGCTTTATTCAAACAAAATGTAGGCGCTGGAAAAGAGTTCCGCAATATTTCTAATTGTATTTTAATTAGTGGTGTGTATGGTACACACGAAAAAAATGTTAATGACTTTTACCATGATGGATAAAACATTATTCTATCCTATACGTATTTTACTTTAGATATAGTCTAAAATATTATCTTTATCAAGCAGGAGTTGAACAACATCTTTCGAACGTGAAAGGCGATTAAATTCAAGCACATTTTATAAAAATCTACTGATAGCACTAGTTGTTGAATGATAAAGAAAAGTTTACTTCATGGAAGCAAAGAAGATTTCAAATCATGATAATAGACCTGCATTGGCCTATCGTGTTCAAAAGTTTTTTGGTATATTAATGTTAATATGGCCGATAGATAACAATACAAAATGGTTTTATCGCATTATTTGTGAGATGTGCTGGTTGCTATTTATTGTTAATGACATTTCTCTTCTTTGCGGTATTGGCATTGGTTTTTATAATTTTTACGATAGCATCCCCACTTTTACCACAGTTATATTCATATTGCTAGAGATAGTGGTAGTTTGTGAAATTATTTTCACATCAATCGTATTTAAAATTCAACGGCTAACCATCAAGGTTGATAATATATCTGTTTAGTCATCCTTTTTTCAATTTCTCCCTATCAATCTAAATTTGATTAAATTTTTTTGCAGACACTGATTTCCGTTGTTGAAAACACCGTGTATAATGTGAATAGCAAGGAAGAAATTTTATTTAAAGAATACGTGAAAACTTCTAATCTGACAAATTTTTCACATTTTTTAATTTTCACAACAATGACGATTTTTTATATTTATTTAATATTTTTTGAACCAATACTGATACTTCCAAAAGAAATTTGGCACCCCTATCCGATTGATCCATTCAATAAAAAATGTTTAGCACTCATGCAACAGTTGATATTCCTAATTCGCACCGGATTATTGAATGTCGCAGATGGTTTAGTTTTCATGTCAATGAATGTTGCAACAGCCAGATTTCAAGTTCTTGCTGATGAATTTGTAAGTGTGACCAATAACACTGAATTGAAAAAATGCATTCGAAAACACCAAGAAATAATATGGTGAGTAGATGTTTTTTTTTTGTTGTTGAAAAAATGTTAAACATAATAAACATATCATAAGTCACAGTAATGTATTTTTATAATTGAATTTGTATCTTAGGTTCGTTAATGAAATTAATAGTACGATGCGATTCATGATTATAAAAACTGTATTTACCACCGCATTCTATATCATTTGCGTATTTCTTCAACTTGTTCATGTAAGTATAAAATAATCATGAAACTACATATATTCATTTTTACTACGTAAATAAGGTTTAGGTTACTTTTTAAATTTATTATTACCAATTAAGGTCAGGGTGGCCACTCAAACTTTAAAAAAATCCGGGCTACTTTCCCGTGTTCACAGTTGCTTTTTAAGCGATTATAATAACAAGTATTCAATACTAATGGCTTTATGATACAAATATTGAAAATAATTCAACATTTTAGAATTCAATGGTGAAATATATAATGTAGATGATTGTAAAAGTGATTTCAGACCTCACAGCTTAGAATGCTCTCAAAATAGGGGAAATAGGGTGATTTTTCAGCAAACTTGGGGAAATATAGGGATCTAAATTCTTTTAAATAACATTAATGGTGATACTATATTTTTGAAATTTCAAGCTGAAATATACAGCGTTTTCAACACAATAGTGGAATTTCCCAAGCAAAAAAGATGAATGTTCTACAAAAGAGTTGAGTTTTCTAGCTAAAAAATCGAATTTTTCAAAAAATATTTAACTTTTAAACTCGAAAAGATGAATTTTCAACAAAAAAGGATGACTTTTTAGGAAAATAGTATCATTTTTCAACAAAATTATATAATCTTAAAACAAAAGAGATGAGTTTTTGGTAAAAAAAATATGGTAGTACACTTTTCAATTTAAAATAATTATCATTCGACCTTAAAAGATGAATTTCAAAAAAAATCACGGATTATCTATCCAAAAAGATAATTGTCCAAGAAAGCAGTTGAACTTTAGACCAAAAAAGATAACTTTTTAAGAAAATAGTTGAATTTTCAACAAAATAAGAAACTTTTCGATCCAATTTTCGATCAAATGTTAATACAAAAAAAATAAAATTTTTAACAAAAAGAGATAAATTCTGAACCCAAAATATAATAGTAGATTTTTCAAATGAACCAAATAAACTTTCAACAAATAAGATGGCTTTTTAAGAGAATAATTTAATTTTCAGAAAACTAATAACATTTGCAACTAAATGGTAGGGTAGCGTGGTCCAAAACCGACCGCCTAAGCGGCAAATGCAATTAAAGTGCCTCAAATTAATTTTTATCACCAACCAAATTTTGATTCTTTAAGGTAAACATTATTCTAAGTTTTGAGCAGCTATAAAAGAATTAACTTCTCAACCAAATATTAGAATTTTTTAACAAAAGAGATTAATTTTTAACCCAAAATATAATCGCAGACTTTTCAAATAAAACGAAATAAGTTTCGAAAAAAAAATGAATTTTCAACAAAGAAATATGACTTTCTAAGCAAATATGTGAATTTTCAACAAAATAATAAAATTTCCAATAAAATAGTAGTCTTTTTAACCAATAGAGATGAGTTCTAGACGAAAAATATGATAGTACATTTTTCAATTAAAAATAATTAACGTTTCTATCATTAAAGATTAATTTTCAACTAAAAAATATTACTTTTTTACCAAAAGATGAATTTTAAATCCAAAAGGACGAAGTTTCTATAAAACAATACAATTTTTCAACAAAACAGTTGAATTTCTGACCAAAAATACGAATTTGCAAACGGTTAAATTATTTTTGACTGAAACATTAACTCTGAAATCTTAAATATGAAAGTTCTTCGATATTTTAACGGAGATGCTTAGTAACACTGACGACAATTCCAAACAAATTTCTTTCAATGAGCAAGACGATATTTATGGCATAAGTAAAAAAAATCTAAAAAATTCCCAGTTTTCAAAAAAATTCCCCGCTGTTTCCTGGATTTTTCTCGGTGCTCAAAAATCCAGTCTAATTCCCGGTTTTTACGGTCGGTAGCCACCCTGAAGGAAAAGTATATGCTTCTTTCAGAAGTATACTTAAAAAGTAAAAATAATATTCTATTAAATTCCTCATGCCATTTGGCATATATATTATACCATGTATACAATACAAATTTCTTCAGCTGAGCTAAGTTATAATGACGAAGAATTCTAAAGTTCTGAATTAGGGAAAAAATTATTAATTTTTTCTAGATACATGAAAAACTCAATTTTTTCTTGACGTATCAGTTTATCATGGCAACAGCCCTTGCCATTTATAGGCTGTACTTCAATGCTCTGTGTGCTGATAACTTATCGACAATGGTAAGGAAACAAAATTTCTGTGTGAAATCCACCCAATTTTTAAATATATATTTTATATGGCAGAAAACTTCTATATTGATTGAGGAAAAAATAAAAAAATGAAGTTTTTTGGGAAAGCCTCAGTTTACAAAGAAAAATTCCGCTGTGAAGTACTATAGATGTATTCATTATGGGTGTATTTATTTGTGTTCATTTTACGAGCATTTTGCTTCCTCAAAGGTATCAAATGAAGTTACTTTCTCAATGAGGGAGGTTTTTCCATAAAAAAAGAATAAAATAGATATTTCAATAAACTTTGGGAAGTCCTTAAAGAGTACGGAGTCAATGGACGGCTCCTACAAGCAATAACAGCAATATGTATAGGTAGTAAAGCGAGTGTAAGGGTAAATGGGAAACTGAGTGACTTGTTCGATATTATGCAAGGCGTGAAACAAGGATGCGTTATGTCCTCATGATTATTTATCATATCTATGGATAAGTGTCTAAGAACTGCCCTCTTCGACGAAGAAGGTGTAGATCTCGAAACAGTGAAGGTACGTGGGTTAGCTTTCGCAGATGACAGGATTTTTATGGCAGTACGTATATCTGGGTAGCCTATTCACTAGCGACGGAAAAATAGATGGGGAGTTAGATAGGCGCATAAATAAGGGTATGCAGGTTATCGGCAGAGCAGGGTCCATGCTCAGAAATAAAAACATATCAAAAAAATATGCCCGCTTCGCGGGTATATTCTCATTGCGCGCTACGCTCGCGGCTCGCTTCGCTCTCAAGTTTGAGTGCGCCTAGGGCGCGCGACTGTTGGTTCTCGCGCTTCGCGCTCGAGAATGTATTCATCTCGCGCTTCGCGCTCGATACTATATTTACCTCGCGCTACGCGCTCGGTCTTTATATTTCTCACACATTTGTGCACAGACCTTTTGAAATTAAAGGTCAAAGCGTGAAAAACTGTAATTTCATGGTTGTGAATTCTCTTTTGTTGAAGCTCCTTCGGCTTTAACGAACACATCTGGTACTATGAAGAGGGTTCTCAAAGCACCTACGGCCTTGACGATTACATTCTCATTGCGATACTCGGTCTTCGCGCTCAGCAGCTAGGCTATACAGACGATTGCTTTTGAAAAATAAAACCATGTGAAAACTAGTGAAAATTCTTATTAAAATTTTGTAATCTACCAGAAAATTTATTTTTCTACTTTTTGATAGTTTTCGAAATTTCAAAAAGTATATAACTTTTCTAATTTCAATCGAAATCAAAAATTTCATGGAGACAATTTTCAAGTCTTTCACCCATCTGTAAGAAACTTTCACAAAAATTTCTGAAAATTAAAAAAAATTTTTTTTTGAAATTTTGAAAATGCTCCAAAATTTTTAATTTTGGTTAAAAATATCTGGTTAACGAACTTAGCCTTCGTTTTAGGACCCTTGAAAAGTTTACCAAAGGCTGACTCGATTGGACAAATCCTTCAAAAGTTAGCGTGGCTACAACATTCAGGTAACCATACAGACAGACAGACAGACATACAGACAGACACCGACAAAATTTTATTATTTTCGGACTCTGGGAGTGCCGGAACATAAAGATCCGTTAAAAACCCGAGATCGAAAACTTGGACGATTACAATACACTCTCATGAATGAGAATGTAAAAAGCTAAAATGGCCATACATAATTCTATATTCGTACCGACTGTAATATACGGTAGGGAGACATGGACCTGTCAAGAGAAGGACAGGAGTAAAATCAACGCGATCGGCATGAAACCTCTGCGCATAATATGCGGGAAAACACTGATGGACAAAGTCCGAAATGAGATAATCCTCAAAGAATGTGGTGCAAAAGAGACAATAGTTGACACATGGGAAAGAAATCAGTTAAAATGGTTTAGTCATCTTGAAATAATGAAAGATGAAGGACTGACCAAACAAGTGTACAAAGGTAAAGTAAATGGCAGAATGCTCAGAGGTAGACCACCGAAAGAATGGTTAGAATCTGTGAATGAGACATTAATTCGGAGAGACGTAAGAAGCCATAGAAACAGGATAGTCTGTATGAAAAAATGCATGGACATGAAGAAAGCTAGAATAGTATGCCGGAACAGAAAAGTGTGGCGACAAAAAGTTCGTAAACAGAGTGACAATAGCACGAATGACGCCTGAAATAAAGACCTTGGATACTAATGGGCCCAAGTTGGGAACCACACCTAACAATTTTGTGAGTCTCTTCACTTGGGTTGATCGCTAGAGAGATTGATCAGCAATCTGGGTCGTAGCAGTGTTGCGGAATGAACATGTCATTTAAATAAATAGCACGAGAATTCCAGATCAATCTAACATATCTATACCTAACACCTATATACTTATATACCTAATTACCTCATATCTATATACCCACCTACACACTTCTATTTTCCAACCGAGAAAGTCACGCTTACCCCGAAAGGGAAATGGCTCCCCAATGCAACGAATTATGCGGTTAAGACACCAGTATCGCGCAGTGCCACCCAGAATAGGCCTCTCTCGGATGGAGGCGATGGTTCAGTTGGGAGTGGCAATAGGAACGAACCGAGGCGACGACCAGGCAATGGCTCCGAGGCAAAAGCTTTGGATACCTATGTGGCCTGCAGAACAGAAAAGAATATAAGGTCAGCCATCTTTTATACATGGACGACCTTAAACTCTTTGCTTCCTGGAAAGAGGAACTTAACATCCTTGTAGAGGCGGTAAATAGGTATTCTAAAGCGACTGGCATGTGCTTCGGACTGGACAAGTGTGTCTGCGTCCAGCTACACCAAGGAAGACTAAAAACTACATCATCCCGTGACGATCAGGATGTTCAACTCATAGGCGGAAATACCATTCAATATCTTGGTATTGGAGAAACATATACATATCTTGGAATACCGCAAGCGGAAACTCAAAATGTGCATGACTTAAAAACGGCCCTTAAAAAAAGGTATCGCCAAATTCTCAAAAAAATGTGGGCTTCCGAATTATCTGGAAAGAATAAGATCCAGGCGACTCAAGACGGCGTTATAGACACCTTAGTTTACCGCGAGCGCATAATGAATGTACCTGTAAGCGATACCAACTGCCGAGCGTGCAAGCAGGAGCCAGAAACACTTGGACATCTTCTCAGTGGATGCTCTAAATATGCACGCTACGAGTACATAGAGAGACACAATGCAGCTCTAACAGTGTTATATTACCATCTTAGGCATTTATATGGTGTTGATCTATGGCCCGTCTTGCCAAACGCCCAGGGGTAACTCGAGTCCGTTATGGAGAATGATCAGTGTAAGATCTGCTGGAATTTCTCATTCTCCACCACTCAACGTATCAGTTCTACGAGGCCTGATATTGTCCTCCAAGATCTGAAGAACAAGATGATTTACGTGATTGAATTCTCGGCACCAGCCGATGGTAATATCACGGCAAAGGAGGGAGAAAAACGAGCGAAATATCAAGCACTTCTTTTCGAGCTGAGTAGGCTGTACCAAGGCTACAAAGTCCATCTTATAATTCTCATACTCGGCTGTCTTGGAGGTATGAAAGCTTCATTTATTAGCCAACTCAACAAGATTCCGGCTTGCCAGCGTCAAGCTCATTTAATCGAGAATCGGATGCAAAAGGCTGTTCTTCTTGGATCACTCCATCTGGTCCGTCAACAATGTTCCTCTTAACATTCTACAAAGATTGGTAGCTCTAAAAAAGTATCCAGAGACAAAATTTCATCTCCAACTGTCCCGTCTGCCGTGTAAGGTCATCCGCGGCTAGAGACCTGACTCCAAGGAACAGTGTTGCCCGATGATATCACGCGTAAATTTCCCGCTCTTGCTTACCTTCTAGGACAGAAGGAGCAGAAGCGGATGACGTACACGTTCCAGTTGCTCCGGGATTGGTTTCTTTAAGGAACCATGATCGTAGCTTCCGGAGCTTACAACTTCTCTCAATAAGAAACCATAGAGGAGTTAGAAACGCAATGAAGACTGAAAGCCATCCACGACGAACAACCCAAAACGTTAGATCAATATGAAGTGGATAGTAAGGCATGCAATATTCGGCTGAGAAAGGGAGTCCTGTATCCAGAACCGGAAGGATTCGTCATTGCGATTCATGATACGGTTGTCAGCACCAGGAATTATAGCAATCACGTGTTACATCAAGACGTGGTTGACCAGTGCCGATTATGTGGAGATACCAACGAATCCATTGAGCACATTATTGATGGTTGTCGCGTAATGTCTCAAAGAGAATATACGCACAGACATAATGATGTGGCGGGCATTATACATCAACAACTTCCCTAAACCTAGGACTCTTAACAGAATGGATGCCGTTCTATAGATACATTCCAATGCCCGTTTTAGAAAATGAAGATAACATCTTATATTGGGATGTGAATATCCAGACAGATCATTACGATTACATCCGAGACAAATCGACCTGACATCCTGATGCGAGAGAAAAAAGGTGGAAGAGTCTACAAGACGCATCTCAAAGACGCGCACAAGTACGCTAAATATCGTATTGTTGTATTTTGATAATCAGAAATGTTTTTCTTAAATAAACGAGGTAATTTTTTTTAAATCTCTAAACGCAAAAAAACTACTTGTAAATGCCCGATCTAGCTCAAAATGCTATCAAATTTGGATATCAGTCGGAGCTACAATTCGTCCAAATTTTATGATCACAGCCCCTGGGGTCGAATTATATCGACATATGTTAAAAAATTATATTAGACATTTTAGGTCATCATAAACCTCCCTCTATGAGGAAGCAATACTGAAGTGTGAACTGTTCATTTGAATGCATTTTAAAAATTATTTTACTACATTACACATCTAATTTGCTATTCTGCGATTTTCTAGCCTTATAGTTGACAGGTGTTAAATTTTGTAGTCGAAAAATTTTTCTCACAGCATTTAACCCATTAACGCCCAGAGGACACGTTTTCGCAGTACCCTCTTCTACAAGATATTGCACTATCGACCCGCAATACAAAAAATTTGAAAAGTACCTACCCTATTATTTTCGAGGTCGCTATTTTCGATGGTGTAATCAGAATTTCTTAAAAAAGTGTTATTTTGCAACTTTTTTGCAAAATAATGTTAAAAAACGCGAATTTTGTAGTCCAGTTTTTTTTTCATTTTCGATTTTCGTCATCTTATCGCATAATTATTCAACCATGGAGTGACATAATCGTGTCCTCGATTGTTGTAGTTTCGAATTATGTCATTAGTTTTATTTTTATCACGATTGAAACTTGCAAAATAGCGATATAAACATTAAAAAATTTGGAAATTTTTCGACTAATCAATTAATGTGATTAAAAATGATATATCGTAACAAATGTGCAAGTTATATATATATACTATGGTTTTTTGGGTCGCTGATCATGAATTTGATATTATTTTTGCAATATTAATTTGTTTAAACAATTTGTTTAAACAAATAATTGCAAAAAAATGAAAATTTTTTCAAATAGTTCGTTGCATCGTAATCAACGGGAAAAAATACGTTCAAATCATATATGAAAAATTATAATTATTTAAACAATAATGTAATTTATTAACAAATTTCTTTATATACCCAAAATACGTTGTTACATATGGTTTCTTAGGTTTTTGGGATCGCTGATGACGAATTTCATATTCGTTTTGCTCAATTATATTGTTTAAACAAGTGATACATCAGTAGTAATTGTATTTTTTCAAAACTCGTCACTAATATAGCGCTCCAAAGGAAAAATTAGCTAAATAATATTAAAAAGTTTTATTTTACTGTTTTTGACTTTCAATATCTAAATAATTCTGATTTGATTTTCAATTTTGTGCTCCAGATTTTTTTCGTTTCGGCATGGTCTACCAAATCGAGTGCCCAAAAAATTAGTTTCGAAAAATGAAACAATCCAACTATTTTACAGAAGTGAATAATATTACTCAACGTACCACGACGGCGCGATACCTTCTCTTTGTACTTATGCCAAATACTCTATACGTATATCTACTTATGATGACTGAATATGAAAATACTCAAAATCAACCGAGAATAAAACACTCAAATCGCAAGAATTTTTATGAGCAAAAATATGTCATCTATAAGGTTGAAACTATAACATAAAAATATGATTACCATAAAACACTACTCTAGTAAACAATTATGAGGACTTTATATTCAGCTCCATATTGTTAAATACATTGTTTAAATAATATAATTGAGCAAAATGAATATAAAATTCGTCATCAGCGATCCCAGAAACCCAAGAAACCATATGTAACAACGTATTTTGTGTATATAAAGAAATTTGTTAATAAATTACATTATTGTTTAAATAATTATAATTTTTCATATATGATTTGAACGTATTTTTTCCCGTTGATTACGATGCAACGAACTATTTGAAAAAATTTTCATTTTTTGCAATTATTTGTTTAAACAAATTGTTTAAACAAATTAATATTGTAAAAATAATATCAAATTCATGATCAGCGACCCAAAAAACCATAGTGTATATATAACTTGCACATTTGTTACGATATATCATTTTTAATCACATTAATTGATTAGTCGAAAAATTTCCAAATTTTTTAATGTTTATATCGCTATTTTGCAAGTTTCAATCATGATAAAAATAAAACTAATGACATAATTCGAAACTACAACAATTGAGGACACGATTACGTCACTGCATGGTTGAATAATTATTCGATAAGATGACGAAAATCGAAAATGAAAAAAAAATGGGACTGCAAAATTCGCGTTTTTTAACATTATTTTGCAAAAAAGTTGCAAAATAACACTTTTTTAAGGAATTCTGATTACACCATCGGAAAGAGCGACCTCGAAAATAGTAGGGTAGGTACTTTTCAAATTTTTTGTATTGCGGGTTGATAGTGCAATATCTTGTAGAAGAGCGTAATGCGAAAACGTGTCCTCTGGGCGTTAATGGGTTAATGCTGTGAAAAAATCTCGACTCAATAATTATGAATCGAATTTTGCAGCTCCATTAGAATTAGGAAATTAAAACATTTCTGATTATAGAGCGAACATTTACGATTCTCAGTTCCATTAGCAGGAGAATCATCAGGAATATCAAAATCTATGTGTCTAATAATTATTCAAAGGTGTCAAAGACCTATAGGTATATCCGTCTATGGTATTATGCCGCATTTTGATTTGGAATATTACGGAAAAGTGAGTAAATTCATCAATCACAATTTTAAATGCTTTTTTAATACATAAATTAATTGATAAAATAACTGAATTGATTAACAGGTTATGCACTCAATTACATATTTGAATCTTTTTACAGTTTCTTTACATAACTTTCTCTTACTTCTTGACAATGAAAGCAATATTAGAATTAAGAATTGGGTTTTAAAATCACGTACGTCTTTAGCAATAATAAATCCAATTCTCTGTTCAAAGAAAATATACGTAATACGAATATTGTCATTAAAACAGGAAATTCATTTCTTTTATTTATTTGAATACAACAAAGTCCAACAATTCAGGTAATGCAATTTACACAAAACATTGCTATCTCTTTTTCCTTTATGTACATTATTAACTTTTGGTTTCGGCGGTATAATTATTTCTAAAGGCATGTAATGCAATTTGACTGTTTTATATTATATTATTTTAAGAACATCAAGCTTATATTTGTCGTTTAAATGTATAATTTATGATTTAGGACTTAGGTACTTTAGTGAATTTATGCCTTCACTGCATGATTGAATTTAATTATAGTTTAATCGACAATTTCCTTTGTTATAGTTTCTTCGCTGAAATTCTTTTATTTCTCGATAGTAAATTACGTTATACTTTTAATAATGCAATTAAACCAGTATTATCTTGGTATTATTCTTCAGTGTTTCTTGTACAACATCGCAAATTTATATATGCGTTTGTGTGCGCGTGTGTGTGTGTGTGTGTTTAAAATACGCATTTATATATTCTAGCTCAAGAAATGGAATAGTAAGGATATTTCGATTTTACGAGGTTCTTTATTCCTCCATATTACAACTAATCAACATTTTTGAATCATTTTACTGATCTCAACATATTTCAAAAGTCGTTGAAGTTTTACGAGGCACACTTCACATTTAAAATAAGTGTAGGAAGAAATAAACGTTAGTAATTGAGTGACATAATTGACCTCCGACTCACGTTTTGCTTGGTTCCTCCTCCCACGGCCTAGGGATCCGTTTATTTTCCCAGTTGTCAAACTTTTTCTGAATTAAAATTAAAATCGAAATCAGAATTTTACCTAAAAAAGGGGTGTAACAGTATGTCTCGAGAATCTCGTAATCATTGTTGTTTCAAACCTGATTGCCTTTCCATTATTTGAAGTTGTTTTATATTGTAAATTTAAATTTATGTAAATTAAATCTAAAAATAATTTATTTTAACAAGAAAAATTATAAACATTATTAACCTTATGTGAACTGAGAAAAATTCGATCTTTTTAATACTCCTGCATAGTTAAATTAAAACGACCATATTATTGAAAATATTATAAATGTTTTATGTTAGTGTTTTTTTAATGAGAATTGTATTAGAAAAAGGAATTTTTACACAAGACCATAAAATTTCCAAGAAGACTTAAAATTTATTAAAATTTTAGGATATTTTCATGGGTATTTTTAATGCAGAATTATTCATATTCAAAGATAACATTTTTTACACAAAATGTACGTTTTTTCGGTTTTTCTTCGCGTTTTCGCCGAAAATTACATTTTTGTTCCAAAAGTAATTAGATTTTGAAGATTCATAATTTTTTAACAATTTTGGGTTACGTTCGCCTTTTGGACGTGACTACGGGTACCAAAATTTAAGTACGAATCGGAGGATTTTTTCGGTACAAATAGAGCTGAAAAGGGACTATTTATACCGAAATTTCGGTACAAATGTCCAGATTACTTCGGTACATGTAGTTGTAGACACTTACTAGCATTTTACAAGAAAAATCGGTATTTTAAGACTGAACTATTTATAGTTCGAACACGATTAAACATTTTCTAACAGTTTCAGGGTTTATTAATGTTTTTCACAGAAAATCGGTTATTTAAAATAAGAATCATGTGATTTTGAAGGCGATTCATAATTCTGAGCAAGTCTCTGTTACGTTATGTTAATGTTTATTGTCTAAAATTGTTGCTATTAATAAAAAATAATTAGATTTAAAAAAATTTTTACAAGTTTACAAAAACTTTAGTTATGTTGGCATGTTTTACCTGAGATTGGTATTTTCAAATGAAAATCATTAGATGTAAATCCAATTATTTTTGCTTAAAATAATAAAATGTACAAGGTTGGAAATTTTCATTATTGTTGCTTAAAATAATAACATTTACAAGTTTGGAAAATTTCGAAATACTTGAGTGTTTTTCATCTAAAATTGAAATTTTTTTTTTTTAATAATTACCTTTCAAAGAAGATGCATAACTTTTTAACAATGTTAGGTTTCGTTGGTGTTTGACATCAAAAGTAGATATTTTCAAATAAAAATTATTAAAATTTGAACAAGATTTAGAATCTTTTAAAATTTTTAGATTATGTTAGTGTTTTTCGTCCGAAATTGGTGGTTTTATTTTTTAAACCAATTAGATTTCCAAGAAGATTCACAACTTTTTATGTTGCAAATGAATTTTGCGTTGTTATATGATAGTGTTTTTGGTCGAAAATTTGTATTTTTAGTAACAAAAATCATAATACTTCTCAGATTATCATCCAGAATGATTAAATTTACAATTTTTGAATAATTTCTGGTTTTGTTGGCATTTTTTATCGGAAATCGATACTTTTAATCAGAAATCATTGGATTTTAAAGAGTATATATTTTAAAGAAGATTTACAATCTGAAACAATTTTTTGTTATGTTATGTAAGTGTTTTTCGTCTAAAATTGCTATTGTTAATAAAACACTCATTAGATTACAAAAACAATTACAATATTCGAAATTTGTATTTTTGAAAAAAGGCAATAACTTGATTGTCTATTTATTGTACAAGAATATTATATGATAATTCTGTAGTTAAGATATCAGTTTCCATCAATGGTCGAAAATAGGATTGTCGTTGGTTTTCTTTTCTACTATTTTATATAATAGATAATATGAAACAGAAAAATTTTGTATTAATATTAATTTTGAAAATTTTGTTTACTAGTATATACAAACAGTGAAATTATAAAATAGATATTTCATTAAATGAAACATTGATAGAAGAAAACTGTTGTCTGAACTCTCAAGTGATAGAATGAGGTAACATTGTAAGGATTAAGTGAGAAGTAATGACGGAACAAAACGTTATAAATCAATTTTTTGAAAGAATTGAGATAATGGTTGTTTCTGTATATTTAGAGTATCATCAAATCAATTATCAAAATTGAGTAAGCGAAAAAAAATATCTTCTCAGTTTTAATGCGTATCCATGAAAAAAAAATTTATAATTCATGAATACTATTCAATATTAATATTATTATTGTATACGACATATAAACAATTATCTTTTGATTTAGTATGTAAAAAAGGAAGTGTAAATTTGTATCATTAGAACCTGATTAATGAGTGAAATATCAGCCATTCTTTTGTTACTTTTACTTGACACCGAAAAAAAAAACATTATTGAAATAAATAAAATTAACTATTTCTTATTATAAGAAAAGCTCGCTCTTTCAGCTCTGAGTATATTTTTTAGTTTGTTTCGATACTTCATACATTTTAATCGACACAACGCAACTAACGGATGGCAGACTCCGCGTTGAGCTGAAAACCAGCCATTTGTATATACAAATTTGTTTTCCTGTAATTCCAAATCTACTTTTTCTAATAAATATGAAAATATATTGTAAATACACATGTATTTTTTCATGAATTGCTTCATTAGGAAGTATGAGTAAGAAAATTTATTTTATCAGCAGTTTTGATTTTGCCCACAAAATTCCCATACAATTCCTGTATTTGATTTTTAAGTATTTCAATTTCGAGTAAGAACAAAGTAGCGCCAGTATCCCAAAGGGACAATAAAAAATGATGAATTATGAGGAAATGAAATGCACTTCCCGCATCAAAAATAATATCAAGGACAATTCTCGAATTTTTTGTTAATTCCTGGACAAATACCATATTTCCTTGAATTTCCGCATAGCAGACACCCTATTTAAGCAAATTATGAATATATGAGGTGTAAGCATAATATCTATAGAATGTCTCTAAAAATTGCTAACGATATAGTCTCATACAATGCACAGATTTTTAAAGAAACGTAGTTAAGTGTCAGGTGATGGGATTCTTTCTTGTCCCATCCGATACACCCACGTAAGTGAATGTTGCAAGATAAATATAACCAACTAAACAATAATAATCGTCATGAATCAAATGGTTCCTGTTGCAAGTAATGTACATTCTGAAAGATTTTCAAAATAGCTTTAGATTGCGAGATATTCTTGGTACAAGTGCGTATAAATATCCCATCCGATACAAAAAGAATGGCTGATATGCCTTTGCTGAATCAAAAGTGAATAAATCCCTTTTCATTTTGTTAATAAGTTCAAAAAAGTATTGAACGATGATTTTGTACTTCATTTATTTCACAGCCTCACAGATTATATTAAGGTTCATAATGAAAAACTAATCTTAGGTGGCAGCACCGAGCCGAGTACTAGCAGTAGATTCTCTGTCAATGAGATACGAATTTCAAGAAAAGAAATTTTGTTAATATGTATCAAGTGCCATTTATACCTTGTAAACATAAAAAAATATATTTTTCAAAGTTTTTTATCAATATTTATCATATAGCATTCGTAAAAGGTTGATAAATCCTTTTCTGACTGTCACATGCAAAGTGAGGTTAGGTTTACTTTAGTTCAGCATATATCCCACTGTGTGTATAATTTCCACTAAAAGTATAAATTACCTTCATATGTGAGCACTAAACATATATTTGAAGATTATTTATTATATTTAATTATAAGCAACCGTACTCCTAGCACCATATTTTTTTCGCCTCTCATCGAAAGAGAGCCTAGTACTTGGCTCGGTGCTGCCACCTACGGTTAGTTTTGCACCATAAACCTCATATACCATTTCAAAATTCATTTTTATCAATGAATATCAAGCTACACAATATGTTCTCAAATATTGAGAAATTAACTCAAGTTGATTTATCAAGTTTTATTCGCTTACCTTTGGCTTACCCTTCAAATAAGAACAACCGATATTCTACTTACGTTCTTCATTTTTTCGTACTCTGTTTCTATAGTTACTTCTCCCCTCTTTTTCATTTCAATTCCAAGTTTGGATGCTTCTTCACGAATGTCTTGTTCTACCAATGGCTTATATCTGAATCTGAAAATACATTATAAAATACTTGAACTATTTTTTTCAACAAGTTTTTATTGAAATATATTTTAAGAATAAATACAATAATTCACTCTGAAAAGGGGGTTGCAATAATGATTATTTTACAATTATTATTAAAAAAATGAGAAAGCTCATTTTTCTCTTAGGCTTTAGGTAGTAACAATCCAATATATCGAAGGCATTTTTGTTAGAGTTATATTTTTTGAATAGTCTCCACGGAGCTGTTTCGGTATTTATCATCAGACACGGACGTATTTTTGTAATGCAATCAAGTGATCTAATAAGAAAAGTATGCCTAATTTGACATATTGAACAAAGCCTGTTTTTTTATCCCACCATCCATGGACTGATTTGCAGCCAAGCGCATGATGGGGGGAGGGGCGAGCTACAGCTTAAGGTGGGATCCGAACCACCAGAATCTCCGTAAAAGTACATAGAAATTGAGATTTTTGAAAGGTGATATTTCTTAAATAGATAGCTAATGTGATAATAAAAAATGGTTTAAGATATTTTGAGGAAGATACATGCCTCTAAAAGTATCATTTATGTAACATCTGCACATATTATTTTTACAAGAACTGTTGGCATGCGACTTGGAATTTTATAACTACATAACGTTTCTTTGCCCCCATCTATATTTTTTATCAATGCAATGTCGCCTGTAAATATAATAGATAAATCCTAACCTATACATTCCTCACATTACATTAAAAGAGCCATGCATAAAATGAAGGGTCATAAAAACAATAATGAAACAAAAGTAATTTAAGAATAGAAACTAAATAAATGAGTAAAATATTAACAGAACTTAGGTAAATCTAATTAAATAAGTAAGATAATGGAAAATTGAAAAGGATGAGTGACCGAAAACAATAATCAAAAATTCGAATACGTTTTGATTCTCCTGATTTATGTTAAAGGCCACTGCAAGCCATGCACGAAACCGTGCTTATATCGGGGGTTGAGTGTACCGCGGTGGAACACCGATCAAATGTGAGAAATGCAATTTGGCAAAATTAGATCAAATGCTCGGTCACGGGTTTCGAAGGCCAAAGAGAGCCGTCCATATACCACGTGGTCAATTTTTTTTTACTACTTTTTGAGGCTGTCCTCACCCCTTGTAGACTAAAGTGGAATTTCGACGGGCCCCCCCCCCCCCCTTACTTGTCTACTCTGTCCACGTGGACTTATTTCACATTTTATGAAAAAATAGAAATTATTGGTATTCAAAATATACGAAGCCTAAAGGAGCTGTGAATTGGCTGAAAACTCGTTTGTTCTTAAAAACGTAAGCTGCATGATGCAAAGTAGAAAGTCCAAACAAAATTTAGTGAACATTTGTTTAGTTTTTCATGTTTTTCTGAAACGAAATACGTACATTCAGGAGACCGCGAGTCTACATTAGAGTGGACCAAAAATGCATTGGAAATTTTTTTTTCTTCGAATTTTCATGCATGTCGCCCCCAAATTTGTACGAATCCACACAAAAAATGCGTTTTTTTAAATTATAGAGGTTCCGTAAGCCCCATGAATTTTAACACGTATTTCCCACGAGACAAAAATACGTTTTTGTTAATTTTATTCAGAATCGTCAATATTGGGTGAATCGAGTTGAAACTCAACACTTTTCTTCACAATCAGCTGTAGCATACAAATAAATAATAAATTTTTAGCGGTTTTTTAAATCAGGGACCCGACCGAAACTTTCGTTCCATTCCGTTATTGATAGAAAAAAATTATTTTTTTACTAAACTTTGATCTCTAGATTTGGCCGAAATTACACAATATCTGAAATTACATTGATGAGTGGATTCAAATGATTTGTTTTAATTGGTAGTAACGAAATGGAACGAAAGTTTTGCTCGGGTCCCTGTTTTAAATACAAATTGTTTCTAATACATGGACTACTACTTTCTTCTGATAATTAGACGGTAACATACATTTTTAAAATAATTTTCTCTTAGAATTGATCAAATTCTCTTAGAATTGATCAAATTCTCTTAGAATTCTCTAAGCAATTTTCTCATAGAATTGAGTTAGAAAGTCGCGGTTTTTCTCAATTTTTCAACTGATTTTCAACTTTTCACTTAGAGTTTGGTAATAATTACTGAAATTTAACAAAATTAACTTGTTAGAACTATCTTCTTCTACAGTAATGCTAGCTAGTTGCGGTTTATTCTGAAATTTTGCACTTTTTGTCAACTTTTCACTTAGTGAGGTAATAATTATTGCAAGTTAACAAACATAACTATTTAAGCCATTTATTATTGTTTATGCCTACCTTCCCTTAGATAATTGCTACAAAGTTACGGTTTTTTCTGAAACTTCTAACTTTGTTTTGGCTTTTTAGTTTTCACCAAATAATGAATATGCAATAGAGAGAATAATTTTTTGAACAATCTCTCTTTTTGTGAATAAATTTTTCTGAAATAGTATAGATGTTGGAAATATTCTTAAAAATAACTATATTGATCATATAATAAATGTAAATTTTCCTTGGTGTAGATACTAACATGAGAATTAAAAAGTCAATGAAAAGCTGAAAATTTCATAAGAATCCGAAACTTTATAGAATTACTCTAAGAGAAGATAGTTATAAACCGCAATAAATTGTTTGAACAATTATGTTTTTCAACTTGCATTAATATCCTCACTAAGTAAAAAGTAGACAAAAAGTTAAAAAATGCAGAGAAAATCGCAACTATCTGTGTTAATATAAGAGAAGACAGTTGAAACAATAATAATTTCTTTTATCAATTATGTTTGTTATTATTATTTTTTTATTATACCATTAAGCCATTTCCCTTTCGGGGTAGGCGTGACTTGCTCGGTTGGAAAGTAGTGGGATAGGTATATAGGTGTGAGGTAGGTCGTTATATGGTATAGGGTAGATAGGTATATGTGTTATGGTATAGATATTTTAGATTGATCTGGAGTTTTCGTGTTATTTATTCAAATAACACGTTCACTCCGCAACACTGCTCCGACCCAGGTTGTTAATCAATCTCTCTAGCGATCACCCCAAGTGAGGAGCCTCACAGAATTGTTATGTATGGTTCCCCACTTGGGCCCATTAGTATCCAAGGTCTTTGTTTCCGGCATCATTCATTCTATTGTCACTCTGCTTATAAACTATTTGTCGCCACATATTTCTGTCCTGGCATACTACTCTAGCTTCATTTACGTCCATGCATTTCTTCATGCAAGCTCTTCTGTTCCTATGACTTCTTATGTCTCTTCGGATCAATGTCTCATTTACAGATTCTAACCATTCTTTCGGCGGTCTACCTCTGGGCATTCTGCCATTTACTTTACCTTTATATACTTGCTTCGTCAGTCGTTCATTTTTCATTCTTTCAAGATGTTCGAACCATCTTAACTGATTTCTTTCCCATATGTCAACTAGCGTGTCTCCTGTACCACATCCTTTGAGGATTATCTCGTTTCGGACTTTGTCCATCAGTGTTTTTCCGCATATTATGCGCAGAGGTTTCATGTGTTAAATTTCATTAATTATTACCTCGCTCCAAATAAAAAGTTGACAAAGAGTGGAAAATTGTAGAAAAAACACATTGATCTAGCATTATTATGGAAGAAAACAGTTATAAACAATAATAATTTGTCTCAACAATTATTTTTGTTAAATTTCAGTAATTATTACCAAACTCTAAGTGAAAAGTAGACGAATAGTTTTTTAAGAAGAAATTTAGAAACACAATATTATCAAGTCAATCTGTGCAAAAATTATATTTTTGAACAAAAAGATTTTCGAATATGTTTCTTCAAAATAACTGATTTTTGGATTCATAATGTTTCTGAGTCTTTTTGTTCAAAAATAGAATTTTTGCACAGATTGACTTGATAATATTGTGTTTCTAAATTTCTTTTTAAAAAACTTAACAAACCGAGACATTAAGCCATAGACTTTGATACTTGTTCTTTTGGGTTCGGATTTTAATGCCGTTCTCAGGGAATAGGTTTCTGGGTCAACCCTCAAGACAAATAGTTGAAAATTTCAGAAAAAACCGCAAATTTTTAATATTATTCTAAGAGAATAATATTATATATAATAATAAATTGTTAAAACAATTAATAATGTTAAATTGAAACATCTAATTATCAGTATAAAGCTATAAAGTAATTTTTTTATGTACGAGAAACATTTTTTAATAAAAGAAACCTTAAAACAATAACATTTATGGGGATTTTTCGGACCCTATCAAGCAGACGTATAGGTGTGAAATTCAAAAAGTAATTTTTTATTCGTATTCTATAGCTAACTGTGAAGAGAAATTTTGAGGGTCAGCTCGATACACCTAATATTGATGATTCTGAACAGAATTTACAAAAACGTCCTTTTTATTTTGGGAAATACGTATTAAATTTCATAGAGCTAGCGGATTCTCTAAATATAATTTTTTTAAGCGCATTCATTTTTTTTGGATGTGAACAAATTTGGGGACAATATGCATGAAAATTAAAAAAAAATTGGACCACCCTTGTCCACGAGGACTTTTGCTAGACCCCCCCCGCCCCCACCCCGTACAATATGTTAATTATTACGAGTACTTTTCAGGCAATTTTTTTCAGGCAGCGCAATAAAAATCGCGAATTTTAGTTTTCAGGTATGAAATAACAGGACATAGCGCCAAAAATCAGGACATGTCTTGATAAATTAGGACACCTGTTCACCCTAATCATTATTTCAGGATCAATTAAATTATTATATAAAAAAACCCGGCACTTACTTCAGCGCTTGGAATTCACTGAGTCCAAAAGTTCCACCGAGGATGAAAAGTAGAAATGGAATACCGTAGCGGACAGATTTTTTTTTAAACACCCGCAGCATTATAAGAGTGATAGAAATAAGTCCATTTGCTAATAAATCATTATTATTTGAATAATTCTTTCACCTTGTGGCTTGTTTATCTTTTGCCGTTTTTGCTCCAATCAAATTATAACCTAAAAATAAATATAATTTGTTTCATACATATTCCTTATCTTTGACTTTGGAATTATCCGAATATACTATCCATAGGGAAAAATTGAAACCTGATGGGTTATAAAACTTCCAATGATGGAAAAATTTCATTCAAAAATACAAAAAATGTGTTTTAAATACTTACCGACGTTTTTTAAGAAAAATATGCGCAGGTCCAGATTTTTCGGCTCTTGCGCACTTATTCCCACCTACAGACTTTTCCAAAATGAAAGTAGTTTTAAAACGCGCCAACGCGCGAAGGCAGTAGAGTTGTGAATCTTTTAAAATCCTTTAAATTATTCTAAAACGCATACTATAGTTATTAGTTATTGAATTATTGAATATTTAAATATCTTGATCTTCTTATTCTTGCAAGTTATCTATTCCTTTAAAAACATAAATAAATTTTCCAACAGACAACATAACCTCTAATTCACCACGGGTGAGGTCTATGGTGTACGGGGTGTACGGTCACAACATAACCTTAACAGTAATTAGATTCGAGTGATTTACCTTCTATTGTGATTATTTCAAAAAGATACCCAAATTTCAATACAGTAGGAAGTTACGAATATCCTAAAATTACCGTTTTTATCAGTTTTGAGTAGTCTTTTTCTTATTTTTTCTACAAAATTGAACGCTGGGAACGCCACCTACGTCATCGCCTGGGGAATTGGAGTTGCGCCAGAGCACACTCAGCAAGTGGTGGTTGTCCGTCACGTATGGTTGTCAATAAAAAAAATAACAAGCAATGGTGCGTGCAACAGACATTTTCAAATAATAATTAACCATGTTAATTGGTCTACGTTTTTGGTTAAGTTTTCTCAAACACTTCGAGTGCAACCAGTGCCCATGAGATTTTCGGGATCCAATTGATCATTTATATTTTGGGAGTGTTTGTTTAAAAAAGTTTAGGACGATGTCGCTAAGCGCCAGTGCTGAGAATCTGTCATCAGAAGGACAAGTGAGTGAATCATTTCATAGTCATTTTAACAAGAATTGATGAGATAATCCGATTTGAAAATGCTCCTGTTCATTTTTCTCATAACAATAACTAAAATTTCAATTAACCTTCAGACTCAAATACCGAACGCTTTATAGCTTATTTTTTTCTTTTAAGCCTTTTAAGTATTTTTCATGAATAAAAATTTCGAAAATAATTTCATCTCGAAGACGCATTTTTCATACTTTAGTGTAAAGCTATTCGAAAAAAATCTAGGATAAAGACAGCTTATGTTTCAGAATGTGAAAGGCATTCTGTGAAAATGCGACTATTTATAGGCGTCAACCGCTTCCAAATTGACTTACATTTTTTATAATTTAATGACATATTATTCTTTTATCCTACAAATAATATTTTTATTGTTTCTTCCATTGAAAAATAATGTTTGTATTTTGTCATTTATTTTAGTTAATTCCATGTTGGTGATATTGGAGTCAAATAATTGAAATCTCTATAGAAAATTTGATGATTGACGTAAATTGTAGGGATATGTTTTTTTAAAGTAATCTTCCTTTTCTAAATTGTGAACTTTAAATCATGGACTTTTTCACATTATTATTAACACGGTAAATTATTTTAATAACTACTCCCATACTTTTGAAAGGGTGATGTCACACATGCCGATAAATCGTGTGGCAGAAGCATTATTTGATGACACATAATTTAATAATGTGAAAATTTATATATGTAAGTGATTTTTAAATGTTAGTATGATTACAGTAATTCAGGGTGTCCGTTGGAGCGGGAAAGTACTAAATTTATTTGATTTTATTTATTTGGAAAAATATTCAATTATGAAATCATTCCGCTCAAAAATATTGCAGTAATTTTTAAAATCTTGTACCTTACAAATTTTCCATTCTAGGGCTTCCTTTATAAACGTACATTTTCAATTTTAAGAATTAAAAAATTCAGTTTTCAATTTTAAAGAATTGCTCAACATCATGCTCGACTTAGATAAAAAGAAGAAATTTACTTGCAAATATTATAAAATTGACAAAATCTCTACGTTGCAAGTGATTGTTAACTTTGTTTTCATTGTAGATTAAAAAGGAAGATTATTTAGTTAAGGCTTTTTCGGCCTTAAGGAGCACATTCTCATTACAATACCCGCACACTCTTTTAAAGTCCAAAGAAAAAAAAAAGGAAAATTCCGTTTCTGGTCAAACAGTGTTTGTTTTATTAATGGAAAACTATATTTAAATAAACGGACCTAAGAGTAAAGTAATTCGTTTTAAAAAGATTTTGGTATGAAAACATTACTTAATTTCAGAATTTTAATTTTGAAAGAATTTAATAAAATTACGGTGTATATTCAATTTTTATCGATTTGGAAGAGTAATTTTTTTCACTTTGAATTAATTTGAAGTGCGGGAATTTTTTTCGTTTATTTTCTAATGTCATTTTTCACGATTGAAACAAAAACTACGCGTCCTATAAACAAATAATTAACAACAAATTTGGAGATCTTTTTTGGATGAATAATTTTTGTCGAATCATCTTTTTTCGTATCTTGCGTGGTTTGACAGCAAACTGGAATTTTTATTTAATTTTGTTCATTATGTTTTGCGGGGTCAAAATGTGAAGTTTCAATTTTTTAACAAAATTCAAAAAGTTATTATGATGATCTTGTAGGGCTATCAAAAAGCAACGTTTTTTGTCTGTTGACTTTTATTCATATCGTGCGTTGTTTTTTTTCTAATTTTCATTCATCAAAGAAAGTCATTAGGATAAATTGTTCCAGTTTTCGAGTACTATGAATAGCCGTACATGGAATTTTTAAATCTTGGAAAAAATGGTCTCAAAAATATTGAAAATGCTATAACTTTTTGAATTTTTATCCAAAATAGCTGGTTAACGAACTCATTCTTTCTATTAGGCCTTACAAAAGTACGCCAAAGCTGAATCCAATCTAATCATTTTTTCGAATGTAATCGTGCCTACAGACAGACACCTTCGTGAAAATCTTTTTTTCTGGTTCAGGGGACCTCAAAACGTGGAGATTGGATGAAAACCGACTATGTCAATTTTTACATAAAATCAATGTGTACCTCCTCATTAGGATGAGAATGGAAAAAGTGGTGTAACGATATGTCTCGAAAATCTCGCAATTATTGTTGTTGAAAACTTGAATAACTTTTCATACCTTGAAGTTGTTTTATATATTTTATTTTAAGTTTTGAAATTTAAATCTATAAATAATCCGTCTTAATAACGAAAATAAAAGCAAACCCTTATAAGAATTCAGAAACATTTGTGCTTTTTAAATAATCTTGGGCAACTAAATTAAAACTTTCAAGCTATCTAATAAATTATTGTAAATATGATATATATTTTATGTTAGTACCTTTCCCTAGAAATTAGCATTTTTAAAAAGAATTTCAAATAAAAAATCATAAAGTTTCTAAGAAGACTTTTTCCAGCAAATTTACGTTGTGTTAGTTTTTTCACCGGAAATTAGTATTTTTAAATCAAAATCATCATCATCATTCACATTTTCAACCAATTTAGTTTAGGTTAGCGTTTTACACCGTAAATTGATATTTTTTATCAGAAAATATTATATTTCAATTATTCAAAAAATTTCAACAATTTAAATTTTTCTGTTTTGTTAGCGTTTTTTAACGTTCAGCGTGTTTTAAACAAAAAAGTATTAGATTCTTGAGGTTCATAATTCTTTAACAGTTTTAGGTTCCGTTAGCGTTTTACACAAAAAAAAGTATTCTAAAACAAAAATCATAATTTGAACAAGATTTCAAATCTTGGAACCATTTTTGATTATGTTAGTATTTTTGGTCAGAAATTGGTCACCTTTTTTTTTTTATACCATTAATCCGTTTCCCTTTCGGCGAGCCTCTAGGGGTAGGCGTGACACTACCCGATTCGGGTAGTGTTTCTAGGTGGATAGTTTCTTGTAGTAAATAACTACAAGTGTGGGCTCACCACACCCACGACCGCCAACAGCAACGCAGTAGTATTATTCTCGAACGGTCACCCATCCAAGTACTAACCGCGCCCAACACTGCTTAACTTCAGTGATCTAACGGGAACTGGTGTTTCCAGCCTTAATTTTTTGAAAAAATCAAATTCAGATATTTAAGCAATTTAAGGTTATTTTGGCGTTTTTCACAAAATATCAGTATTTTTTAATTAAAATAATTATAATTTGAACAAGATTTAGAATCTTTTAACAATTTCGAATTGTCTGGGTGTGTTTCTGCGAGAATTGGCGTTTTTCTTAATTTTTTAAGTTTTTTAAACAAAAATTATTAAATTTCGCAGGAGATTTACTATCTGGAATAATTTTTTGTTAAAGTGCTATTGTTAATAAAAAATTAATAGATTTTAAATAATATTTACATTATGATCACACACTACATTATTATGCATGATATCCCACCGCCTATGCACTTCCCGGTAATGTGTGATAAAGCAAAAAAAAGAAGCAGAAAATTCCTCTGAAAAAATTTTATCTGGGCTTGAAAAAATGTAAAGGCTTGAACTTCGCGTTTTGAAGAAACAATCGTGGAGCATCGACGTGAAATTTTTGCCCGAGCTGAAGGGAACCGCCAACACGTACTCTATCTTAACACTAATGAGACAGACAAGTGGTTGCTATATCTAGCTCCTAATTTGTTCATTATGCTCAACTTTGAAGCTTTACTGTGCCCAAACTAAGGCCCAGATCAAATTTTGCTACAGGAGTTTTCTGTTTCTTTTTTCGTGCTCTATCACACATTACCGGAAAGTGCATAGGTGGTGGGTTACCCTGTATATACGGTTTGATTAACAATATATTGTACAAAAATATGACATATGCATATCAAGGTGGTCCAAAAAATGTCATTTTCGTAAAAAAAAAAAATCCCTAATTTTGTTTTTGAAATTCGAATATTAACACGTGCCACCGGGCACTTCAAAATCCCATTTAATTAACATGGGCAAATTTTGGATTTTCGAAAAATTAAACTCATACTTTAGGGTTTGATTGAAACGTGCCAAGCTTTCTAGGGATTGAAGAGGAGTATCTATGAAATAAAAGCATACTGATAACTTTTATTTTTAACCCACCCTTACCCCCACAGCGCCCCAAATATGACCCCAAAATCAAAAAGCTACATTTTTACGTATTATTGTTACTTTTTAGCAATTTCCGTCGTCTTTCTCATACAAATAATTACTAATTACAATTATTCATTCCCAAAAAATGTAGAAAATAATCCTATTTTCTGATTGAAATGTAATAGTTTGTCATTTTTTGGAGTAGTAATTTTTTTAAAAAACATTATGTAATTATTTAAACAATTACTTATTGTTTCTTCTCAAAATTTATATACATTGACGCGGAGATGTTCAGTTTTTTCTCAAATTGGTATCCTATGCTACTTTTTGTTAAATAATTAAACAATTTTGATTTGCTTAAGCAGTGTTTTCCGATAACTTTGAAAAAATTGAATAGAATAAAATACATATAATTATTTTTCTGACTGTATACTGTATAGTGTATAGAAAGGATATACATATTAATCATTATTCAATTGTTTGAATAAATATAATTTGTTTAAACAATTACTCTTCCAAAGATATTTTTTAAATCTTATTTTCTGAATTAAACATAATATTGAATGATTTCGAGGAGTAGTAAATTCTGTTCGAAACGCCGTGTTATTGTTCAATAATCAATAATTTTTTAAACAATTGAAAAATTATTAATATATTCTTTCTATACACTATACAGTCAGAAAAATAATTATATGTATTTTATTTAGTTCAATTTTTTTCAAGTTATCGGAAAAAACAGCTTAAGCAAATGTATCACAATTATACAATTATTTAACAAAAAGTAGCATAGGATATCAATTTGAGAAAAAACTGGACATCTCTGGGTCAATTTTGAGAACTTTTGAGAATAAACAATAAGTAATTGTTTAAATATTTACATAATGTTTTTTAAAAAAATTCCCATGACTTAGAAAGTCATGGGAGATATTAAATTTGTCAATTAGTAATTATTTGTATGGAAAAGACGACGGAAATTGCTAAAAAGTAACAATAATACGTAAGAATGTAGTTTTTTGATTTGGGGGTCATATTTGGGGCGCTGAGGGGGGCGGGCGGTAATGGTGAGTTAAAAATAAAAGTTATTGGTATGCTTTTATTTCATAGGTACTCCTCTTCAATCCCTAAAAAGTTTGGCACGTTTCGATTAAACCCTGAAGTATGAGTTCAATTTTTCGAAAATCCAAAATTTCCCCAGGGTAATTAAATGGGATATTCAAGTGCCCGGTGGCACGTGTTAATATTCGAATTTCAAAAAAAAAAAATTAGGGAGTTTTTTCCTCCGGAAATGGAAACTTTTTTTGGGGGGGGGGGGGGGGCTTCCCCCCAGGGAGAAAAAAAAATTTGCAATGCATTTTTGGACCACCCTAATGCATATATTGGATATTAATTCTATAATTGTATATTAATTCGCCAACGGCGATACCACGCTGAAAACACCAGTTCTCGTAAGATCACTGAAGTTGAGCAGTGTTGGGCGCGGTTAGTACTTGGATGGGTGACCGTCCGGGAATACTGCGTGCTGTTGGTTTATATTATATTACGTAATAGATAATATAGAATAAAATGTTTGGAAATAATATTAATTATATATTTTAATTTAGAAATTGCATGAAAAAAGATGATTTATATTCTTTTAGACTCTAAAGCCAAAACCTTTCTACCAACAACTATTTTACCATTTTCTTGTAGTATTGTAAAATTATTTTATAGGTATGAAAGTCCTTTAGAAATTGGAGTAACATTGAATATAAAAGTACACAAAAGGCAAAATATATTTTTTTAATATACTTTATAATAAAATTGTTTGTATGCATTTTGAAAAGACAGCACATTTTTAAAGTTGGTATCATTAAAACGTTTCGATTTCCTTAGCAAAATGGTGGTGGAAACGACAGCAATATGTGCCTGGAGTTGGCACTCGAGGGTGAGCGACTTTGCAAAGCGGGAGATTGCAAATCCGGAGTGGCATTTTTTCAAGCTGCTATTCAAGCCGGCACAGATGATTTGAGGACTTTAAGTGCCATCTACAGCCAATTGGGCAATGCCTACTTTTACCTTGGCGACTATGTAAAAGCCATGAATTATCACAAACTTGATTTAACTCTCGCGAGGTCCATGGGTGACAAACTTGGGGAAGCGAAATCAAGTGGTAATCTCGGAAATACGTTAAAAGTGATGGGCAAATTTGATGAAGCAATGATCTGCTGCAAAAGGCATTTAGCAATCTCTAAGGAAATGGGAGACAAAGTAAGTCTACAAATATAACATACGAAATAAAAAAAAATCTTTTAATAAATTTCATTTTTCATTATATATAATTTCACTATTTTGTTTCTTCTACAGATGAGCGAAGGAAGAGCTTTGTATAATCTAGGCAATGTTTACCACGCGAAAGGAAAACAGGGTAGAATAGGATATCAAAATCCTGGTGAATTCTCAGAAGAAGTTAGGGAATGTTTGCAGCAGGCAGTATTTTATTACGAGTAAGTTATCACAACTGCAATTCTGCCTTAGGGGCCGTATATAAATATTGTAAGTTTTGAAACAGATTCATTTCATTGTCAAGCAAAAAAGACGAGCTTTCTACAAAACAGATGATTTTTCAACCAAAAATTGAATTATCAACCAAAAAGATTAATTTTGTATTAAAAAAGACGAATTCTCAACAAAATACATAACCTAGTAATTGCATTTACAACAAATTAAATCAAGTTTCTGGTTTTCAGTGATTAGTTGAATTTCTAAACTCCAAAGGATCCATTTTAAACGCAAAATAGAATAGGTTAATTTTCATCTAAAAAAGTAATGTTCAATTTAAAAAAAAACGAATTTTTTCCAAAGCAGTTGAATTTTTTACCAAATTGTTGAATTTTCAAGCCATAAAGATCATTTTTCTACAAAACATTTGAACTTTGAATAAAGAAGTTAATTTTCAACCAAATAGTTAAATTTTCAATCAAAACAGCTGAATTTAACCAAAAAACGAGATTTCAACTAAATACCTGAATGTACATGAAAGTACATGAATTTTCAATTAAATAATTGAATTTTCAACTTAAAAAATACTATTTCATTCAAAAATGGGACAGTTATATTTTCAGTTTAAAAAATGTATTTCTAAGCAAGCAAAAAATGTATTATCAACATAATAGTTAAATTTTCAGCGAAAGAATTTAATTTTTAACTAAAATTATGAATCTTCAACTAAAAAAATAAATTTTGAAGAAAGCAGTACTGGATCTTTTACTTACCAACCAATGCTTCTTTTTCATAAAGGCAGTTGCAGTTACAACTAAAAAAATAAATTTATACAAAAATATATGAATTTCAAAACAAAAAAGAAAAAAATTGTAATCAAATTGTTGAATTTTCGAGTCAAAAAGACGGTTTTTCAATAAAATAGTTGAATTTTCAACCAAAAAGGGTGACTGAGAAGTTTGTGATAACTGAATAGGAATTTCGACAATTTATAGACCAGAAAATAATAGTTTCAATAAACATTGAAGTTAATTTTTAATAAACCCTTTTTGAGGCCTGGAGTATTTTTTTTCATAATAATATAATCTTCGAATTTTTCTCGTAAACGATGCAATCTTTGATTCTAACATCTTTTTTGTATTCATCGTTGTTTGCGAAAAAATGAGAACATTTTATTTTATGAAAAAAAAAATCTCCGGGCCACAAAATTAATTCAGTTCACTTGAAAACAGTACAAATTCAAACAAAAATTGGCGAAAAATATAAGTGCGGATTTTTTGAGAAAATCGACTTTTAATATTTTCAGCTATACCACCGCGATTTTGTTAATTTTAAACCTTTTTTAATTTGTATAATTTCCTTGAAAACCTAACATATCTCATCCCCGAGAGATTCTGCAACTTCGTGTGTAGAACCTGCCTCTTAAGTATTGAAAAACTTTATATTAAATTATAAACATTTTTTTCCAGAGAAAATTTGAAACTGATGAGGGAATTTTGTGACTCTGCTGCCCAAGGTAGAGCTTGTGGAAATTTGGGAAACACCTTCTATTTACTTGGTGATTTTCAACAAGCAATTTACTACCACAACGAAAGACTAAAAATTGCACGAGAGTTTGGTGACAAGGCAGCGGAGAGGAGAGCAAACAGTAATTTGGGAAACTGTCACATATTTTTAGGAGAATTTGAGAAGGCTGCTCAGCATTATAAGTAATTCATCTCTTTCACGAAGTGATTTGCAAACTTTCTTGAAGGTTGTACAAAACCGTTCTTTAATTTCAGGCGAACTTTAGTTTTGGCTAAAGAATTGGGAGATCGTGCAGTTGAAGCTCAGGCTTGTGATTCGCTTGGAAATACTTACACATTGCTACGAGATTATCCAACAGCTGTGGAGTATCATCTTCGGCATCTTGAAATTGCTCAACAATTAAAAGACAAAGTCGGCGAAGGTCGGGCCTGCTGGTCTCTCGGAAATGCTTATTCTGCCATGGGGAATCACGAAAAAGCACTGCATTTCGCGAATTTGCATTATAACCTTTCGAAGGAATTAGGAGATGAAATGGGTCAAGCCACAGCCCAAATGAATGTTGAAGACCTCCAAAAAATTCTAGGGATTGATAAGATCATCCCGAAAGATGAGAAAGGAAACAAAACCCAAAGTATTAAAACGGCAGCTTCCAATATTGCTGCTTCCTCTCCTGGAAGATATAGACTTCGAAGGGAGAGTATGGACAATCTTAATCTTATCAAGGTAAGTAGAATGTTTATTAGGTGTAAAAACAACAACTGTTTCTATGTACAGGCCTCGGACTCACCACACTATTGACACTATTTGACCATTTTTTTGAGCGATAACACTATTTTGCTACTATTTCGAAGAAAAAAAGACACTAAATATACTATTTTCACACAATTTCCCGCTAATGTCACTATTTCCCTACTTTTCCTTGAAAAATATTTTTCAACTTCTTCGCTAATTGGCTAAAATAATATGTTCGCCATCTCAACGAATCACGACATACCGGAAAATGGTTTTAATGGCTGATAGACCGTCAGACAATTTCGAGGGTTCAACTTTAACCAAGTAGTTGAATTTTCAAAGAAAGACAGATAAATTCTCAACAAAAAATGTAATAGTTTATATTTCAATCAAGAACAAATTTTTATTTTTGATATAAAATAGTTGTATTGAACTAAAAAGGACGGATTTTCAAATTGGTTAATTTTCAACACAGAAGATTAATTTTCTATCAAAAAAAGTTCATTTCTAAACAAAATACATCAATTTTCAACCAAATAGTTGAATTTTCAACGAAGAAGATTACTTTCCTACCAAAATACGATTTTTCAACAAATTACATAAATTTTCAACTTAATAGTTTAAAGAATGAATGTAATGTTAGTTCAAATTTGATTTGATTAACTTTCATTTTATATTTTTTTGTTTCCAATTTTTTTGAAACTAAACAGTTGAGTTTCAACCAAAAATAGACTAGTTCACTTTACTTTTAAGAGAATTAATTTTCAATAAGAAATTTTTTTCACAAAACTGTTTAATTTTGTACCAGATAGTTGAATTTTCTACCAAATTGTTTAATTTTCAAGCTAAAAATACGAATATTCACCAAACAGTTGAATTTTCAACGAGAGAATATAAATTTTCAACTAAACTTATTAATCTTTAACCACCAAAATTAACTTTTAAGACAGTTATTCAACTTTTAACCAAGGATTTGAATTTTTATTCTGGAAAGATAAATTTTCAAAGAAACATGTAATAGTTTATATTTTAACGAGAAGATAATTTAATTTCAAATAAACAGTTTGGTTTAACCAACAAAATACTTGATTCCTCAACTAAAACAGATCAGTTTTTAACTTAATAGTTCCATTTTTGTACAAAAAGCTGAATTTCAAACAACAAAAAACTAATTTTTAATCAAATACACAAATTTTTATTCAAATAGTTCAATTTTCAGTGTAGATGGTTAATTTTCTACGAAAAAAGTCGAATTTTTAACAAAATACATGAATTTTCAACCAAATAGTTCAATTTTCAACCAACTAGCAATAAGTATAATATTAGGTAATTCAACAAAAAGTATTTTTATTTTAAATAAAAAACAGTTGGATTCAGCAAAGACAATTTACAGGAAGAAATGAATTTTCAAAAAAAAGATGAATGTTTAACAAAATAGTTGAATTTTCTATTAAAAAAAAAATTATTTAGTGAAGAAAGAGAAAGAATGTAAATCAAATTGTTAATTTTTCAAGCTATTTTCAGCTAGGCTGTCAGGTTACTACGCTTTATCGTTATACTAATGTTTTGTCGTTCATGAGTTCAACCAAAAAAATTTCATTCTTAACCAAAAATTTAATACCAGACTTTTCAACCAAAAAGAATGAACTTTCAACCAAAAATAGTTAGATTTTCTTATTGAGTTCTATTTATTCAGTTCACATTCAAGTGTAAAAACGAGAAAAAGTGGGGAATAGGGAAACAACTGGGTAGCATGCGATAAATAGGAATTCTGATAATTCATAAACTAAAGAATAATATTTTTAATAAACACTGATGTTCATTGTAAATACTTTAAAAACATTAAGTTAGCAAACTAGAAATTTTGCATGAAACATAAGGTTAATTTTCCATTGCACACTTTTTAATATCAGGCTATACACTTTCAAATTCGGACACCATACAAGTTTAATACTTCAAAATTTTTATGATACTATTTTGACCTATGTTTTCCAATTTTTTGCCCTATTTTTGATCTCTGAAGTAAGTCCGAGGCCTGCATGTATCGTCTAGAAAAATATTAAATTTCGATTTTCGAATTTAAGCTGACGCCTGAGGGAAAGAAGAAGGAATCAAATGAAAATCCTCCTCCAGCAAGAGCTGGAATCGCGCCCCAACCGTCGCAAGAGGAAGACGAGAACAACTTTTTCGAACTTTTAACACGCTTCCAATCAGGCAGAATGGATGATCAACGTTGTGCTCTTCGCACAAACATAAAGCCAAAATTTAAAGTTGCCACTCAAGAGAATGAGAAGTAAGTTATCGTCCTTTGAAGTGACCGTTTCAGTTGCAGACAAAAATGTCTGGTTCTTTTCCCGGTTCGCAAACATTTTTCACTATCATTGAAATTAAAAAATTCGTACTCTCAGAGCTGAAAAGTTTTCCATTTCAAGTAATCGAAACAGAGCTGCAATTTAAAGCACTCAAAATGGAACTCTTGAATTTAAAGCTTTTATAATAGAAGCTCAACAAATGTTTAATTTATAAATTTGTACTTCGAACGCTCAATATTTTACACTTATATAATAGAATCTTTTAACACTTTTTAAGTAAAAAAATTTCTGTTCAAAGGTCCTTAAACTGTAAAATTTTGAATTTTAAACTTATATAAATTGAACAGTTCAAAGATTTCAGGTTAAAAAATATAAATCCACGCTGTCATTTTCAGTGCTATAAGTTGAAAAATCTATCAATAAATTTGTGAATCCGTTGAATGGAATGTTATTTTTCAGGCGTCCCTGAAAATTCATATCTTCTGGTAGTAATTTATTTATTTTTGTTTGCTAAAAATGTAACTCTTTGGTTAAAAACTAGCCTGTTTTTGTTCAGGATTCAACTACTTGCTTGAAACTTGAACTAATATTTTAAAAATTCATGTTTCTGGTTGAAGATTCATCATTATAGTTGAAAATTCATCTTTTTGGTGGAAAATTTAACTATTGTGTTGAAAATTGATCTCGTTGAAAGTGAAACTATTTAATAGGAAATTAATTTATTTGGTTGAAATTTCGTTTTTTCTGGGTTGCAAATTAATTTTTCTAACTAACAATTCAACTATTCGTCTTCTTGGTTTGAAAATTCATTTGTTTTGGCAGAAATTTAATTTGGTTGTTATTAAAAATACAACTGTTTGGTTGAAAATAATCTTTTTCGTTCGAATATTCAACTATATTGTTGAAAATTCATCCTTTTCATTGAATGCAACAGTTTTTCATTAAATATTAAAATCATTCTTAGTTGAAATATCCACAGTTACATTTTCCATTGAGAATTTTTTTATTTCTTTTTTTTTTTTTTTTTGAAGACTCAATTGGTTGCAAGTGGAACTACTTTGTGAAAAATGCATTTTTTTCCAAGATTCATGATTTTAGTTAAAAATTAATCTCTTTGGCGGAAAATTGTACTATTATAACTGTTCTAACTATTCCATTTTAAACTTTAAAAATGGTAAATTGTTTAATTTTGAACAGATTCAGAACCATCTTGAAAAGTAACTTGTTCAATTTTTAATACCGGTACTATAGTTTAATTTAAAAAATCATGAATCAATTTATATTTACTGTTGATCAACTCAAAACATTTGTATCAAATGTTTTCAATTTTAATTGGTTTTAAGTGATTGTATAGATTTTTCTTCTAAAAATTGGGAAAATTCCGTGTGAAAAAATAAATTGCTATAAATGTCTGGTTTCAAAATTCTATGCCTTTCCTAGATCTACTTTTGAACACAAATTTTAATCTAACAACAGTGACCGGCAAGTCAATATAAAAATATTTAAAATTCAGTATGTCGATCATGCATTAGAATTGGAACAACTGAAAAGTTTTTATTGGGAGTTTTATTTTATTAAAAATAAAAACATTTACGAATTCATTAATATTGATAAAATTTTAGTAATACCAACCTGAACTAAGTTTTATGAATCAAAATACCCAACCCCAGATTTTCTGTGGCTCGTGTAAGGAAACACATTTTTCTAAAATTATCACTGACAATTTTCTAATTTAAACTTACTGCTCCGAGCACATTGTTTTCAGACATTCAGTATTTATTCTACATATATAGATTAGTCTTTAATTATATTTTTAGTAAATAATATGTGAGTTTATAAATCCGTACACGATTTATAAGTGGAAATGTCGCTCGTGTAATATGCTCGTAATTTTAATAGAGAAATTTAATTGACGTAAATTTTAGAGCACATATTGAAATTTATATAAATATCATTTAAATTTTTTATCGCGTTTTTTCTGATGTTCACAATCTTCTAATCTCTTGTGCAAAAGACAAAATACAAATTCAACGTAGTGAAAATTGCCGTAGATCAATATTGATTAAAATTGATTAACAGAAATGTCAAACAATGTCCCGTATATGGTTCTATATGGATCGAATCTGCAACTTCAACATGTCCTAAGAAAAAAAAATTATTTTATTTCCTATTTGAAATTACAAATCATTTCGAAAATTAATAAATCAATTATCATAAATCTTTTCAATTCTTTACCGTTTTCATTTTTTGAAATAAAAATTATATTCTTTATTTAAAATTATTTTATCTTCAGGCATTCCTCTTCTTTAACTTATAAATCCTCTTCCAACCCTGACCATTATTACTGCAATTTATGAAATATAATACACATGACCTAAACATCTTTCTAAATAGATTTATTGGGTGGGGTCATCCTCTTCGGTATTATACGCTACTGATAATGTATTAATTACAATTCCAATTAGCAATATGCAAAATTACTTATGTGTCCTTTTACATTTATATTCCATTAAACCGATAGCTCAAAAGTTATAGGTTCCAAAGTTAAGTCACCCTTACATTGAATATCAACATATTCTACTGGTTATATACTAATTTACCAACACTTTCTTGTACTTTCTTGTATTAATCAATGCAAGTATAAAGGGATTTTCAATAATTATTGATTTATAAATAGTTCTCATTAAAATTATAAATATATTTGTTTAATTCTGGAATTATAACCATATTAGTTTTGTAGCAACCCTAGTCTTAGAATTGTTTTTCTAGTGCAATGCAGACCCTTTTCATGGATATAATGCAAAATTATTTTGAAATTTGTTACAGAGACGAGGATGATTTACTGGAATTAATTGCTGGAATGCAAAGCAAGAGAATGGATGAGCAGCGAGTTGTGCTTCCCTTTTTACCAGGCTTGAACGCCAATAGTGCCAATCAACCAACAATGCAATCTACCCAAGATACTGACGACTCCTTCATTGAAATGCTTGTACGCTGTCAGGTTACTATCAGCTTCAATGCACTAAATTTGTTTTACCTTTTGTAACGTTCGCACTTGTCACTTCATAATTATCTGCTGATGCCATTATTTATTTACTTTTTTTAAAACTATTTTTTAACTTCGTCGCTAATTCGCTACAAATTGTCTCAATGGCTGATTAGGGGCCATCCAAATTTTCAAACCAGAAATACAGTGGCGGATTTCACATATAGGGTACATAGGCTGCAGCCTAGGACGGCAACCCCTGGGGGGCGGCAGCATTTTCCTGCGATACATTTTCATAAAATTCTGGTTTTTTCTACACAGATGCAGCCTGGCGTGGCAAAAAAAAATAATAATGAAATAAAAGCGCTACACGACAGGCAATATTTGATTACTGGGATTCAAAATCGAGTAGTTGATTTCTGTTAGCCTAAGGCGGCAAATTTCTGTTAAGCTAAGGGCGGCAAATTTAGGTTAGCCTAGGGGCTGCAAATACCTAAATCGGCCACTGCAGGAAGATGAGCTTTTAACAAAACAGCTGAATTTGCAACCAGATAGTTGAATTTTCAACCAAAAAGATGAGCTCTCAACAAATTACATACATTCTCCACAAAACAGTTGCATTCTTTACAAAATAGTTGAATTTTCGCCAAAAAATCTGATATTTGATATTTAAACTAAAAAAATGTAACATATGTTTTCTACCAAATATGTAGTTCAAGTTTAAACCAGGTGGATTACTTTTACACTAAAGAAGATACATTTTCAATAACAAATCAATAGTTAAATTTTCAGCTGGAACCATTAATTTTGAAACAAAAAAGAAGCATTTTCAACAAAATAGTCCAGTTTTGAAACAAAAAGGTGAATTTTGAACTAAAATTATGATTCTTCAACCATACTTCAACAACTTTCATCCAAGTTGTTGAATTTTCAAGCCAGATAGACGAATTCTCAACAAAATATTTATATTTCCAACCTGGAAATAATAATTTACCACAAAAAATATAATAATTGATATTTAAACCACAAAAAACTTCAATTTTAAATAAAAAACAATTGAATTTGACCAGGGATCCGAACGAAACTTTCGTTCCATTTCGTTACTGCCAATTAAAACCAATCTTTTGAATCTAATCATCAATGTAATTTCAGATATTATATAATTTCGTCCAAATCTAGAGATAACAGATCAAAGTTTAGTAAAAAATCATTTTTTTCTATCAATAACGAAATGGAACGAAAGTTTCGGTCGGGTCCCTGAATTTGACCAAAAAAGACGAATTTTTCGGCAAAATACTTGAATTTTCCACCAAAACAGAATAATTTTTAACCATACGTTGCATTTTTAACCAAAAAAATTGATTTAATACCAAGAAATACGAATTGTAAACCTAATACGTACATTTTTTACCAAATAGTTCCATTTTTAATTTAGAAAATTAATGTTCTGCCAATAAGGATGAATTTTTTACAAAATACATACATACATTTTCAACCAAATAGTTGATTTTTTCACAACGAATTTCCAACCGAATACATCAACTTTTAACTAAATAGTTAAATTTTCAACCAAAAATGATGTAGTGTAATTTTTATCGAGGAGAATTAATTTTCAATAAAAAGAAAAAGAAAACTAATTTTGTACAAAACTGTTTAATTTTGCATCATATAGTGGAATTTTATACGAAACTGTAAAATTTTTAAGTCAAAAATACAAATTTGTATAAAACAATTGAACATTCAACTCGAGAATATTTGAAGGGCAACACCGCATAAGGGCGTAAGTGCCAAAACCCGAATTTCACAGGAGGAACAAAAAACCTAAGAACTTTCACGCAATTAATTTAAAAAAATGAAATGCGAAAACAGTTCGAGGTACTGTTAGGCTTTATCGATCCGTGAAACTAACATCCTGAAAGAAGCATCCATCTCCGAGAAAACCTTTGTCAAAGGAACGGTGCGTCCCCAAAAAATCTGATTTTGATAGATAAAGAGTTGCATAACTTTTTTATCTTTGAATTAAAAGAAAATAGAAGAAAGTACCTTCTAGCTATTGGTTATCTCTATTGAATCGCGAAAAGAGCGCTTCAAAACAAAAAATAACCATGTGCGAGAAAACCCTTGTAAAATTGCGGCGCATCTTAAAAATTCAAATTTTGACACCTAAAAATTTGCGTAACTGTTTTATTTTTGCATTTAGAAAAAAAAAACAATGAAGTACTTTCGAGCTTTTACTTAACTCTATTAAACCGCAAAATAATAATCATCCTAAAAGAAGCAGTCACATCCGAGAAAACCCCTTATCAATGGTGCGGTGCGTCCTCAAAAACGAAAATGTGGACACACCAAGAGCTGCATAACTTTTTTATTTTTTGAAGTAATAAAGAAACAAAAGAGTACTTATCAGCTATTACTTAGCTCTATTGAATGGTGAAAAGAGCAGGCAAAAATATTAAATTACTTTAAAAACAACAAAAAAACGAAACATGGATTTTGACCCACTTATAAATCAAACTGGACCATAATCTTTTACAGAAATATGAGTTAGGTTAAAAACATTATTTTAGGCCAATAAAACGCATTTCCGAAATTTGCAACTTACGCCCTTATGCGGCGTTGCCCTTCGATTATTTTTAACAAAAGAGTTTTTTTACAACCAATCAGTTGAATTTCCAGAAAATGGTTATATTTCCAGTTTAAAAAATAATTTTTAACAGAAAAACGAGCTTTCAACTAAAATTACAAATCTTCACAAAAAAAAAAAGAACTTTTAAGAAAGTAGTTTAATTTTCAACCAAGGAGTTGAAATTTCAATCTAAAAAGATGAATTTTCAACGAAAAATGTAATAGTTGATATTACAACAAGAAAGATTTCAATTTGTAATAAAAAATATATTTAACAAAGACAAATTTTTAACAAAATGATAGACAAAATAGTTGCATTAAAAATTTTAAAAAAATGTAGTCAAGAAAAAGAAACAATTTCAGTCAAACTGTCGAAGTATCAAGCTAAAAATACGACTTTAAAAAAAAACAGTTGAATTGACAATCAAGAAGTATGACTTTTTCAGAATATTGTTGAATTTGCAACAGAATAGTTCCATTTTGTGCCAAAAAATACAATTATTAAATAAAAACGATAAATTCGTAACGAAAAATTCAATAGTTGAAATTTCAACCGAGAAGAATGAACATTCAACCAAAATAGTTGGATTTTCTTAGTAGGTTCTATTACTTCATTTCGCATTTAAGTGGTCAAATGAGAAAAAGGAGAAAGACTGTGAATCCAGCGAGAAATAAATGGGAATTTTGGTCATTAATAGGCTAAAGAAAAACATGTTAAATAAAGATTGAAGCTTATTTTTAATACTTGAAAAATTGTATAACACCATTTTGACACTATTTTAAAAATGTTTTGACACTATTTACACTATTTTTTAACTCTAAAGTGAATTCGAGGCCTGGTTTTTTTAAATCAACTATTTTTATTTGATTTACAGCAAGGTTCAAGGTTAGATGATCAACGCAGTTTGTTGCCACTGTCTTCGAATTTGCAAGATGCTGAGGAGCCAGAGAACCGAAAACCCAAGGATAATGCTCAAGCAGGTGCCACAGTTCCCGAAGAGGACCTTTTCGCTCTAATACAGAGGCTTCAAGCCGGGCGAATGGAGGATCAACGTGCTTCCGGTCCCGCAAAAACATAGTAACTCACTAACTTCCGCCATTACAAATATAAATATCTGATGATTATTATCTGCAATAAGAGGTTAGAAGTCTTCAGTAAGATAATTTGTCCGGACAAAATTATTGTTGGTAAATATTTACTAGCCGAGTTTTATTTGGCGCGACGCGAGTGATTTGTCCACTTTCACGCACACTATGGATCATATTATTATGTATATTAAAGATTAAGAGTCGATTTTTTTATAATAATGTAACTGTTAGCAAAGAGGTGACGTAATTCCAAGAAAATAGATATACTTCCCTTGTCTTCAGAGTTAGAGGAAATATATCATTTTGTCCAGTTATAAAACTGACAAACTGTGTTTTTTATCATTCCTTCAACTAGTTTTTAACCTCTTGATAATGTTGAAAATGTTCGTAATTTTACCAATACGTTTAGAATACTTTTGTTAGGTTGGCCGTAGGTCTGGGAAAAACTGGAAATCAGGGAAAAGTCAGGGAATTTTTACAAGAGACAATTTAAATAATTGTCAAGGATGATAAATTTGAAATTTTTTAATTTTAATTGAATTTGAATATTAATGAAATAATTAATAAATATTAATAATTACTTCATAAAACATAATTTATAATAAAATTAGTAATATAAGTAGTTTAAAATTAATAAAAAACTGACTATTAATGGTTACTGAAAATGTAAAATTGGTCAGGGAAAAGTTAAGGGATTTTGAGAATGAAGTTAAAACTTTTATTATTTGATTGCAAATTCAACACTTTTGTTGAAGACATCCTTTTTGATTGAAAATTCTTCTTTATGGTTTAAAAATTCATTTCTTTTGAAAGAAATTTCATCTTTCCTAGTTAAAAATGCAAGTTTTTGGTTGAAAATTAATCTACTCTGGTTGAGGATTAAACTATTTTGTTTGAGAATTCGTATTACATTCTTGGTTGAAAATGTTTTGGTTGACGTTTAATCTTCTTTGTTTGAAATTTCGATCATTGGGTCGAAATTTCATCTTCAGGTTAAAAATATAACTTTTATGTTAAAATTTGAATTATTTTTGTTGAAAATTCGTCCTTTTGGATTGAAAGTTTTTTTGGTTCAAATAAATTTGAAATTTTTAATTTTTAATTTAAAATTGTCTTATTTCGTTTATAAAAGAGATTCTATATTGAAAATATTCCAAGATTAAAGTTCTGGTTTTTGAATATTGTTGGCCAGGGAACAGTTACGGAATTTTGAAAATGAAGTTTTTCGGCCACCCTGTTTTTATAGTAAATTTACATTCCCGGAGTAGTAATTTTTAATTACAACACATGTGAAGTAAAATCTATAATAGTAATTTTGGGAATTCATTTTACAAATTTTAATATTTACGAACCAAGTAATTTTCATAATTTAACTATAATATGTAATTTTCTTTCCTGATAGTTTTAACTGAATTTATTAGTGATACCACAATCATCGAAGAAATTAAAGAAATACAAATTAACGTAGAAATTCCAGAAATCTGGAACGTTCACCTTTAGTCTGTTTTTTCGAAAAAGTTTTACCTAGGGGCTGCTCAAAAAATACATAACATTTTTTTCTGATTAGCAAGAACGAGACACTCTATCACAAACAGAAAGAAAATTATAAATACCTGCATTAGATTAGAAAATATCACACCACGAACAAAAATTTGGATCATTTTTTTAATCCGCGTTTTCAATTTCCAAAATTCAAATACTCATAACTTTGTAAAAAAAAAAGTTTCGGCAAATTGATAAGATATGTGTCAACTATATCGTTTTAATTCCTTTGAAAAATAACATTTGAGTACGTCATACAGTTTATAATATGTTGAGGACAAGTGAGTATCTGTGTAATGTTGTAGTACATAAAAAACAGTCGACACGTATTTTTTGTTACGTGCTAATTCGTCGATTGAAGGGGTGAAACCTACCCTCAAAGTTTACCCCCAAAACAGTTTTCCCTTAATATCTCAAAAACGAAAAGGAATTTTTTAACCAAACAATCGTCAGATTATTTCTCACAAAAAGACGCTCATTGCAACATATTTTGTATACCGTGGGGTATATTATATATATTATATTTTTAAACATTATTATATAGTATTATACCCTTATTTTTTTCAAGGGTGAATGAGATTTTTTTGATAGAGAAACTGAAAAAACAGCTGAATTTCACTGTATATTGTACTGTTGTTAAAAAATTGAAAATTAAAGTTGACATGATTAAAAACAGAATATGTGTTTAAGAGCGAAGACAAATTTGAAAAGTATATAAAATTGACAGTAAGTATATATGTGCGTCCGCTTGAAAAGGGCCCTTGTGGGCGGATCTAGTTTCGGAGATATTAGCGTTTTTCTGAGTCAAGGTCAAAATTATTATTTTCGGGTTTGAGTGGAGGATGATACAACCGGACGTGTGTATATTTCATATTCGAAGAAAAAGTATGACACGTGTGCTTATGGTACGCGCCAAATTTAGATGCGTTTTTCTCAAACAGCAGTGTTTGGAATTTCCAACTTCAAACATGCCCCGGCGACTTGGTTTTCAAGTTTAGGTTTAAGTCTTGCGCTTAAAATGCCGGGAAATTATCCGGCTATATGACCCTATACGTAACTCTATGCCGACCATAAGGGCCTTTTTCATGCGGACGCCCACATATAACACAAAAATAACTTTATGTGTTGCGACTCAACATATCTTGTGACTAAATTTCCATATCACCAAAAAATTTAATTAACTGTAGGGGTAAATAATCTGACGTTTATTTGGTTAAAAAATTCCGATTCGTTCTTGAGATATTAAAGAAAAACGGTTTTTGGTTTTTTGTTGTTGTTTTAACCCCTTGAATCGACGAATTAGTACATAAAAAAAATACGTGTCTACTTTTTTATGTACTACAAAAGATTACAGAATGAAGATATATATATATATATATATATATATATATATATATATATATACATAATTATTATGTAATTTATTTGAAAAAGGTTAAAATTTGAAAAGTTTAAGGGACATAATAATTGAGACACTGAGAACTATAAATAGGTAGAGCACACCTTTGTCGAAAATCTTTTTTGCAGTTTCAAGTACTTTAGGTTTTGGCCTACAGGTAAATGTTAGAAATATTTTATATTAATTAATTCACAATAATTAGCATAAATTTCTAGGAACTTTGCAATAATATTCCAAATTAAAACTAAAGTTTTTTTCATAGAAATTCAACTTAATAAATTCTTTTTAAACTTTCAAAGTCGCTATTGATAACCCGAGAATGGTCGTCGAAATGTTGTCAATATATTAATCCACGCGTCTCGAGGACGCGAACAATTACAAAAAATATAGTAGTTATATTACCGATATAAAAAAATTCTTTTATACACCGGGTGAATAATTTTGTTGAACAGTTCAAAAACGATGTTGGTAGGTCATGAACAATTTTTTCAATGGGGCAATCGATGCGTCTCGAAGACTCGAACGGATATAGCATATAAATGACGGTTGTATTCCCAATATTGAAAAAACTTTTCCTCATCAAAAAGATAAACACTATATTTTTTTAAAATTATAAATCGATATTGCTATATCAAAAGAGGTCATGGAAGGTACTTCATAAATCAGTACCGGTGGGTCATAAAAGATTCAACATTAGGTTGATTAATGCATCTCGGAGACGCGAACAAAAAGTTGATTTGAAAATTTCGGTCATTACAAAACGAGTGGATGCGGAGCACTTGGCTCCCAAACTCTACGTCCCCCCACTCCATCTACCCACAGCTCTTCCATGGTTCGTTCCAGTCGTTCCAATTCCAGAGGATACTTAGGTCGTTCAAAATACATTCATAACAATATAAAACAGCCCGAAAAACGTAAGAAATGTTAAGAAATCAATTATATAATCAAGAATATTTCCTCTTCTAAAAATTCCTGAATTAATAGTGATTAATCTACAGGCCTCTGACTCACTTCAGATACCAAAAATAGTATAAAAAGTATTTTCGACAAACATTTTTATTATTTTGTTCAAAATTAAATTATTTTCTTGAAAATTCAACAATTTCGTTAAAAAGTCATACTTCTTGGTTGGAAATTCAAATGTTTTGTTGAAAATTCGTCTTT